>CAUYTI010085408.1:0-54693 GCA_963575145.1 Galago senegalensis
TGAATACAAAATAACAGAAGAGATGAAAGAGTGGGGACTCTCTAAAACAGAGAGGCAGATGTATGGAACAGAATAGAGAGTTCCCACTCTTTCAGGGGGGGTCCATACAAAATGCAGAATCATTTTTTCCAAATCTTGAAAATATAATGTTGGTATTTCAATAGGGATGGCTCTGAATAGGTAGATTGCTTTAGGAAGTGTAGACATTTTAACAATGTTGATTCTTCCCAGCCATGAGCATGGTGTGTTCTTCCATTTGTGAATATCCTCTGCTGAGCCTTAAAACTTAAATGGGTTTTCCTTCCTGTTCCTCTGCTCAGATGCCAGAGAAAGTATATGTTTACTTTGTTAAGTATAAGGAAAAAGACTGTGAGCCCTGCAGATGCCAACTGTCCATTCAACACACACTTAAGAAGTGCCTGCTGGGTGTGCAGGGACAAGTTATGAATATAGCAAAATCCTTGACCCTAAGGGATTCATAGTCATTAGAAAATAACATCATAAGAAATGCCATTTCTTTAGCACTTACTAAGCTTCAGATACTTAACACATAACTATTTCATATATAATCCTCACAAAGTTTATATAGGCAAATACCACTATCCTCAGTTGAAAGATAAGACATAGAGGGTCAGAGAGGCTAGGTGATGTTGCCAGCTTCACCCTGCTAGTAAGTACTTCTATGAGTCTACTGTGCTGCCTCTGCTGCCTGGCTCATAACCTATTAACCCCTTTCCCAGGAGGCAATAGCCTGGACCCTTTGGTTCTCTGATTCCAGCAAGGAGACCCATGTAATAGAACTTGAGTAGATTAATGAAAATGCTCTCCTATTGTCTCATACGCAAAGAACATCTTAACTTAGACCAGCTCAGTTGTTAATTAGCCACATCATTATAGCTTCCTGTGTCTCTGTAACTTTATCTGTTAGCAAAAAGGTAAGCAGGGAATATGTAGGAAGATAAATCTGCAAGATAAATGCCCTTCCTTCCTTTGCTGATTGCTCTGAATTTCTAATTTTGGGGGCAATGAAAAACAAAAAGAAGTTTCCTTTTCTAACAAATCCCCAGTACCAGAAATTATTTTAGTAAAGGACAAATATGTATTTCACAATCAAATTCCACAAATCTGCAGGAGTGTGGAAGAGCCCCTCAGAAGCGGCTCACGTGAGAAAAGGGTCTGCGTTCTCTGCTCCCAGCCCACCCAGCCAGCACCCTCCATCCTTAACAGCAACACTTCCCCTGTTTGTGTTGCTACTCCTTAAACTTTTGCTTAAACAAAGGGTTCCAAGGCACAAAAAGGCCCAACATATACTGAACTAGGTTAAGGATTCCCAACATCTTGGGTGACTTTAACCAGCTGAATCTAAAGATTCACATTAAAAGAGAATCCACTTTTCTCATCCCTCCCTGGAATGATGGCATTTTTCTCCAGGCAGTGGCAAAGTCTCAGAAAATAAGAAGCTTTTAAAAACCTTCATTCTTTTCTCCTGACCATGCAGGTCCTTTGTTGTAAAATGTGGATACCCTCAGAACCCGCATGAGGCAAAGGAGATGCAGGAATCGCACTTTTTACCACCATTTGGGGGGTGGCATGAGGGAAAAACTACTGCTCAGAAACAGATATAAAAATTAATTAAATATGAAGTGGAAGAATGTACTATCCTGAATGTCTGAATGGTCACAAAGGCCAAGATGGAGACTAGCTGTGCATGCAGGGCGTTTGTAGAGGTGCTACTCTCAACATTCCAAAGAAAAAGATACGACCATCAGTGTGACTCAAATTCAGAAGTGGCCAAATGTGAGCTCCTTGTCATTCCTTCATGCAGCTCAGAGAGGAAGCTCTTTCATGCCAAGAGTAAGAGTTAATGAGGTAGAAAATGGAGGTGCATAAAAAATAGAGTAATTATGAGTTACAGAGTGAAAACAGAGGTTGGAAGAGGTGGAGAGCCAATTGGTGAAGGAGGTATTTTGTTACAGGTGTGGCAAGGATAACAAAAAGGCACAATAGAGACCAGAGAGAATTATTGAGAAAGCTTTTGGGGTACTGTGGGTTGAGAGCAGTGGACAGGACTTCCTACAGTAACACACACACACACACACACACACACACACACACACTTGCTATTTCTTCAGTAAAGAGACTCAAGAGGAAATCAACACAGGCTTATAGGGGATATCAATGGAGCCCTCTTTCAGTCACTGATAAAACAGATCTTCAAGAGATAACAGATAAAACCATCTTCAAGAGAATACAGGCTACAGGTTCTTTATCACCTTGTCCAGGGCTTACAAAGAAGGGGCTTGCTGGCTACCCTGCTGTGGCTCCCTCATGGGTACCCCCAACCCTCTAAGGGAACACACGCAATGCCTGAGAAGCATGGTTCAGAGAGCTTGCCTTGCCCCAGCTTGTTAGAAACAGAAACTGGCTGTCATGGAGGACTGCCAACAATGTGGCTGACTGCCTTTTAATAACAGAATCACAGAAATAATTAGAAACACAGAATTGTAGGGCAAGAAAGGACCCTAGAGATCATTTGGATCAAGAGTATTGCTTTAGAGATGAGGAACGAAGGCCCAGAGAAGGTAACTGATTTGACTCAAGGAGAATGGTTAATTAGTGACAGAGTGAAGACTAGAACCTAGGTCTCCTGACTCCTGTGAAATAATAAAAATAATAGTAAGCAGCATGACCTTTGCATAACACTATGTGCCTTTTTCCTAGCACATGACATGCATTATTCATACGATCTTCAACAGCCCAGTCAACTTCAAAGATTGTGTATAAAATATACTGAGGGACTGAGGACCTTAGCAACATCTTACAGAGGAAAATGGACCTTAGAGAGCTCCACTGATTTGCCAAAGTGATGAAGGGCTTCCTCTTGCACCTCAAGAGCCTTGCCTCATGCACCTGTGCATTTCTAGAGTTTAGAGAGCTAGGGACTCAAATTTCTTAACCTTAATTCCCTCCTGGGTTATGTGTGCTAATGAATTTAGTAGTTCCTGTTGTTATAAAATTGTTCTTTCTGGCATGCTGAGATTTTTTTTCCTACAAAATAATTGAAAAAGGGAGAAAAGAAGCCGAGGGCTCATAATTCAGTGAGCAGCAGCCACCTGTGTGCTCACCACAAGAAGCCGGGCAATTCAATCCTGGGTAGTAAATACTATGTCATGAAGGAAGAGTTGTCTCTGGCTATATTAGGTCAAGTATAGATTTAGTTCTGAGGGGAATAGTTTGGTTTATTTGTTTTCTTTTCAACGGCCAAGCAATACTCCTGCACGACTTCTAATGAATCTACCAATAAGAATTTACTTAACATCTATTTATGTACTGTTTCTCTCCAGATGGTAGTTGTCAAAATCATACCCTGCCCTGGTGGGAAGAGCTTTTGTTCAGCAAGGACTAGGTAGAATGCAGGGTGCTAAACTCTTACTTCAGGTATTAGTGTAGGACAGATGACAACAACAAACTCCAAAATGCCAAAGATTTTCAGAACAAGTTGCTTTCCTTCTAGCTAGTGGTCCAGGTGCTGCATCTCAACACTTTAGTTAGTAACCCAGGACAACATCCACTTTGCCATCTTCAACTGAGGCTTTCGATATTTCCCCCAGAACCTCCAGCCAACAACTAGAAGGGAGACAGAGTATTTAGGAGCACACGTTGGGGTACATGGGCTAGGCCAAGAGTAGCATATATCATTTCTGCTCGGTCTCCACAGGAAGTTGTTCTCACAATGGTAGAACTAGCAGCAGGATTGGCCAGGAAACATACCCTAGCTATGCACACAGGTATAAGAAGGGAAAATAGATTTTGGAGGACAGCTAACAATCTATTCCATGCCAAATATTATTTCTATGATTTTCACAAAATCTCTAAAAGGTAACTTTAACTATCCCTATTGAAATAAATAAATGTCATGGGTCATAGTTGTCCAAGGTCACACCACTAGGCAATGGTAAAGCCAGAATTTGAATCCAGGAATCCAGGCCTGTCTGGCTTCAAGGTTCATGTTCCTACTCATATATATAAAAGAACTAAGACAAATATAATCCAGCAGGGCTCTGATAAGACAAAGTCATTAGTGTTATGACTGCTACACAGCAAATGTCTAATAAAGGTTAATTATCATCACTGTCATTATTCCTGCGGGCTTGAGATACACAGCTCAAACTTACAAGTATCCCGCCCCAATGAACACTTCACTGTCCCTGTCTATCCCTGTGTGTCAAAGGATGCTCTAACCTCCCAACTCCCTTTATTTGGCTTCTGCCAAAGCTGGCAGGTCACCTGAAACCAAATAATGCAATCATTGTGCCTTTTCCTTTTCAATGTCCTCTCTCTTATTGCCTTCTGAATAACTTAATGAATTCTCATGTAAGCAATTTTTGACAAGCATACACAGAGTAAGAAAGGAATTGACTACCTTTTCTAGCTCCCAACTCTAATCTGGTTCTACCTTCAGAAAACCTTTGTCCCTCCTTTGCTTTTTCTCATTCCCTTTGAATTCTTTTTCCTTTCCCCAATAACTACCCTATGCATGACTCCCAAACATGGAGTACTAGCCATACTCCTGTGTCCAGGCAGAGATGGACTCATGGGCTACCAACTTTTGCTCCACCCTGTTTTCCACTTGCTTCTACATTTTTCATATTATATTGATGTGGGAATAGATAGGCTGAAACACCATGGGCCAGGGTAAAGGCAGGCCAGCCATGTACTCCTAATTGAAAAGGAAGAAATCTGAAGGTGACCAGTCAGGGGAATGTCTATGTAACTATCCCTGCATGGGGAAATAAGCAGTGCAGGCAAGCTTGGGCCATCAACTAATAGCTTAGGCTAGAGAAGCTTAGATGTCTGTCTGGAGAGATGAGACTTGCTCTTCCGCCTCTCTCTTCCAGTTGCACCATTTATCTGGCCACTTCAGATAATATGTCCTATGTCCTTGCTTACCCTTTACTGAATCTTCCTGGGAGCTCTACTCTCCCCTCTCTCATTCTTTTTTTTTTTCTCCAGTTTTTGGCCAGAAGTAGGTTTGAATCTGCCACCTCCAGCATATGGGGCTGACACCCTACTCCTTTGAGCCACAGGCACTGCCCTCCTCTCTCATTCTTAACCTTGACTATGCATCCTTACATGTCTGTTATGATGGCTGTGCATCCTTACACATATATTCTGTTATGTACCAAATAAAAAAGATTCTGGGAGATAGGACAGGTGCTGCATTATTTTCATGCTTCCACCAGGTATATGATACAATGTATGCCCTTACAGGCTTCTGGTTTTATGCTATAAGTTTGGTATAAAGTTTCATGATTTCCCCAGTGCCATCTCCCTTACTGACCACTATCCCAGGTTCAGGTCCACTAGATGCCCAACAGACATATATATACCCTTGAATCTACTCCAAAATTTTATGTGACTTCTTGGGACCCCTAATTTATTTGAAAACAGATGACCCATGATGACCATCAAACCACTCCTGAGTCACCACACAACTGTCAAGAACTGCTGGTTGGCACAGGCAAAGGGGCTCACTCACATAATCCCAGTGTTTTGGGAAGCCAAATCGGTAGGATCACTTAAAGCCAGGAGTTTGATGTTGATTTTTTTTTTTTTTTTTTTTTTTTTTAGAGACAGAGTCTCAATTTATCGCCCGCAGTAGAGTGCTGTGGTGTTACAGCTCACAGCAACCTCCAGCTCCTGGACTTAGGTGATTCCCTTGCCTCAGCCTCCCGAGTAGCTGGGACTACAGGCACCTGCCACAATGCCTGGCTATTTTGTTGTTGTTGTTGCAGCTTGGCCAGGGCTGGGTTTAAACCCACTACCCTCAGTAAATGGGGCTGGTGGCCTACTCACTGAGCCACAGGCACCACTGGAAGCCAGGTTGAGCAACATAGCAAGCCCCCCATCTCTGTGATACATGCCAGGCCTATAGTCCTAGCCACTTCCAAGGCTGAGACAGAAGTTCCAGGCTTCAATGAGCTGACAGAAATTGCAATGAGCCATAAGTATGACAATAATTGTGGGAAATGAAAGGAGGTTTGCAAAAAGTACTGAACAAAGAAATTGAGAGAATTTAGGATCTGTTTGGATATTTAAATGGCAGACTCAGAGATAAACCAAGGACCGGTTGCCAGTAGGAGATGTCAGAACTATTTGCTTGAGGTTTTGATTAGAAAAGGGAAGAAAGTTGGGAGAGGAAAATAATCAGCCTCCTCTAGACTAGTTCATGATGGGTTTGCAGAATGTGTGGGGGAATATACCTCAGGTAGTTGCACGCATGGGACATTGGTCCAAGAGGAAACTTTCTTTCTTTTCTTTTTTTTTTTTTTTAGGGAACTTTATTTCAATGACATTTGATTTATCAGCAGAGGGGTCCTAACTGAGGAGTGGGAATGAGGTGGTCCAAGGAGGCTTCAACAGAGAAAGCTTGAGGAATGCCAAGACTGGGCTTGAGGGCTGCTAACATTTAGAGAGGGTGTGATGCAGGGAAATATGGTGTATGAGGAAAAATAATAAAATGTATTGAAGCTTCACTGTTTACCCAGCTCCGGGTTGGGCTCTGGGCGTCCTTCTCACACTGCCCTCCACTTCTGTTTGGTTGACTTCGCCCTCTTAACTTTCCGTGCATATGACTTCTTTCCTACCACTTTGCAGATTTTTGCAAGGGAGGGGCAATAATTTTATTGTTGTATATGCTTCAGACTTGCATAAAACATGTACTAAAACAGCACTTAATATGTGAGTTGCTGCTTGGAACTTTGATTGCTGTGTGCCTCTTTCCCCTCTTCTATAAAAGGGGCTAAGAATGGTACTTACCCCACAGGTTTGCTGTGAGGATTAAGCAACTTAATAAATGTGAAGCCCAGAAAAATTGCCTGACACATAGGTGCTTAATGAGTGCCAGCTATTAGCTCAGCACCCATAGCTTGCTCAGTGGTTAGGGCTCTGGCCACATGCACCAGTACTAGTGGGTTCAAATCCGGCCCAGGCTGGCTAAACAGCAATAACAACAACAACAACAAAAAAAAAATGCTAGGTGTTGTGGCAGGCACCTATAGTCATAGCTACTAGGGAGGCTGAGGCAAGAGAGTCACTTCAGCCCAAGAGTTTGAGGTTGTTGTGAGCTGTGACACCACAGCACTCATGGTGACATAGTGACACTCTGTCTCAAAAAAAAATTAAAATGCCAGCTATTGTGACTGTGATTTTTAATCCCTTTCTTTGTTTGCTAAGGAAGCAAGGGAAACATACGAAAATGTAGATTACTTAATATTTAAATTAAGATGAAATGAAAACTGAACACAACCGTTTGTTAACGTATTTGAAAGTGAGTACATTGACTTCAAATTTCTGAATGAGGCCAAGCCACCAGAGATTTTTTCTCCTTCTCCATTTTGGAGCTTTCTTTTGCAAAGAATCTCCTTGTCCATGAGAAAAGGAAGCTGACCTGGGAGACTAGGACTGGCCCAGATTTGTCAGGAAGGGAAGGCACCTACTTGCTGCTGCCATCTGAGGAGGGGAGGAAAGCCCCTTGGCAACCAACATCCTTCCCACACCCAACAACATGCCCCGCCCTGACTGACCCTTTTCCTGAGGAACCAGCATGCTTTCTAGGTTATGATTTCAGGCAGGGAGACAATTCACATTGAGGTACCTATGTGCTCTGCCTAATTTCCTTTGTGTGGCCACGGGACCAGATGGCCAGTATCAATGTATGGAAGACTCAGAGTGGGGCTGGAGTTTGAGACAATGCCATAGCCTGATTTAAAGAATTTAAATGATTCTGTAAATGAGGTTATGAGAATAACCTGGATTTCCCTATTTAAAGCTTAAAAAAGCATCTCTAGGACTCTGCTAGTAGAGCTTTCCCTCAGCACCATGGCTGACTGGCCCAGGACCTGCCAGCCACAGACGAATTCAGGCCTCAGCACTGCAAAAAGAAGGGAGACTGTCAGGTAGGCCACGATGCTGAGTTTTACCATGTGACAAGCACTGTCACACTTACCACCCTATTCAGTCCCTTTGACAATGCTGCAGGGTATTCATTATTCTCATCTTATACACAAGGAACTGAAGCTCAGAGACTGTAGGTTGCCCACAGTTACAGAGCTAGTAGGAAACCAATGCAGGATTCAAACTCAGGTCTCTACTTTCTTATAAAATCTCTGGATCTAACCTTAAAGGAATTCTAAATCAGGGCAAAAGTGTATATTTTGAGAACTTTATGAACTTTTGTGGTACACATTTTCATGGGCATTTTTATATGCCATCTTCTACAATGTAATACCTATATAAGAATTATATAAATTATAATTCCATTGTATGTAAATTGCATTTTGATATAACAAGATGTGTACTACATGTGTTCCATATCTAATTATACTATGTAATTCATATGTTATACATAAATGTGCTCTCTGTATGTGTATGTATGTATGTGTATAACTTATTCTATTGAAAAGCACCAAAAGTTGATTTTATTATTCCTAGTAACTCAAATGTCACCTATCAAGTAAAGGTAGCCTAGAACACTAGACTTGCTGAGTTAGAGATGATTGATGAAATCAGATTCCCAACAATGAGCTCAGTACCTGAAACACAGCAGCTGCTGAATCAAAATCTTTTCAATGTTTTCGAGTTAGTTCTCTGCTCTTTTAAAGATTCAGTCCGAGGTTCTGCTAAACAAGAAATGTCCTCCTGTGCAAATACATGATTTGATTTGCAAATACTCCTTTACTGAAAGTTTTCAGGAGCACAACTTTATTGTGCAAAACAAAGGTGGAAAATCTTTGTAATCTTTCAGAGATCATTCATTCATTCAGCAAACACTTGACTGGGAGCAGGAATACTAAGATAAAGGCAATGTCACTGTCCTCTAGGAGTTCTTTGCCTTGGAAGGAGGACAAACCAGGATGCAAACCTAATGCAAAGTGTGAGGGGTAATAACAGAAGGGGCGTGGGAATCCTAGACCACAGAGGACTCAGAGAAGGGAAACAGTCCATGGAATTTAGTTTGACATTATTAAAATCAAAAGGAAGAAATTGGATTCACTGAGTATTACAAATATTTTAATGCAATTGAATCCTCCAATTTACCAATTTAGTGAGAAATATATATGGGATATATTGGAGGAAAATGCTCTGTGAAGAGAGAGACGGGAAGAAGGGAAAGATGACAGGGAAAACCAAGCTGGAGACTTCTATCTCTTCTATCAGAAAGAAAGCAAAGAAAAATCTCCGTATTTGATTTCTTTTTGTTGTTGTTTGAGATCATTTAGCAAGTGAATGCCAGCTGTAATGATGAACACAGTAGTGCCATAACACACTCTATCATAGGTTGGAACTTTATGTTGGACCTGACTGAATCCTAAATGCCCATTCACTCCTGTAAGTGCCCACTACTGAAAAACACCCCACCCCTCCATAAAATGTTCTTGTGTATGAATATCACACCATTGATCAGAAGAATGGAAACCTGAAGGAGGAAATTTGCTGATGGCCTTGAAGCCCACCCCAGAGAGAATGCTCTTATACCCCCAGACCTCACCAAGCACATTTCCCCTTCCTTCACGCAAACATGTTCTCTCATGTACAGAAGGGGCCTTAGAAGTCATCTTCTCTGACCCACATATACATTATGAACCCCTACAGGTTCCAGTCCTGTCTACTGTTTTCTTTTCTATGGGTGTTTTGTCAATTCAAGGACCTCATCTGACAGCCAGGAGAAGGGCTGGGGAGAACTGCAACCCAGAGAAGCAAGGGAAAAGGCATTCAGATTCCTGAAGGCTATTAGCATGGAAGACCAGACACATACGTGTGCTCCTTGCATGCTATGTGCTACATGAGTGAAAGTCCCTGAGACAAAAGCCTAAGTCATAGACAAGTGAGGCATGGCTATCATCACTGAGTTTGGGCATGTTGCCTACAGGAAAGGCAGACCACAGACACACTTCATCTCCTTTGCAATATAGCAAATGCCACTCACAGGCCTGAAGACATTTTTTCCTTCATCTATCCATCCATCAGTTCATCTACTTACTAATCATTTATTCAGCACTTATTACATACCAACTCACCAGTAGATGCTGGTGATACCAAGACAGATGAATAAAATACCATCCAGGAACTCAAAGTCAGGCTGGGAAATTAGACAATAAATAAATAAACAAATACACAGACAAAACAGGGTGTTAATTGCTTTAACTAAGAGATTTTTCAAAAAGTCTATGAGAAACTACAGAATAGAAAAACTTTGATAAAAATATTAAGGATGATAGAATAAATGAAGGGTTTTTGGAAGGAGTGCACATTTTTTAAAATTGAGGGCTTCACTCTCCTTGAACTGATGTAGTCGAACTCCTCCATCATGCTTTTCACACCACCCATGCACGTGTACACTGGGGAGAAAAGTCTCATAGAGTATTAATTACTTCTATTTCCCTAGAGAACCTTGCAACATAGTATGGTCTTGAGACCAGCACCTGAGCTATTAGAAATGTACACCAGCCTCAAGCCCTACTCAAGACCTCAATGAGCATCTGCACTTTAACACGTCCCCCAGGGATATGCATATGTGTTCGCATTTGAGAAGTTCTGTCCTAGAACTTCTCTTCTCTGGACATTAGCCTTCTACAATGCTTCTGTGCTTGAGAATGAAGGCCCAATCCCACTTTTCTGGAAAAGACTCGATAAATCTTCTCATCTACCCCCTCATTTTACAAGGCAGAATCCAAGCTCCAGAAAGGGGCTTGGTGTGGCTTGAGAGAAGGGAGTATTAAAGAAAGTGTGTGAGCCCTGCTGTCAACCAGAGTTGGCTCTGCACACAGGCAGGGCCATTTATTACATTGAAGAGCAGGGCATGTTGTCAAAGGGATTAGAGTGAGAAATATTAGAATATGTAAAGTGGCTGGTAAATAGTAAACACCCAATAAATGATAATAGAGATAACTAGAGACAAAACTGGGTTAATCCGGACTAAGATGTCTTAAATTCTCAGTGAAGTACTTTTCCACTGCAGTATTCTATTCAACTTCCCCAACCCTCACCTGGGCAAAGGCACCCCTCCCCCATCTAATCCCAATACCGAAGACTTGAATTTACCAAATGAATGGTTAGAGATGTTATTGTGGAATGAGAGGAGCCATTCTCTCACAAAATATCTTCCCACTCACAGGGGTTTGGGAGAAAGGCACTGCCACCACTGGATTGGCAAACGCCAGAAGTCACCAACATCTACTGCTCACAATCACACATCTCTTTCCCCACCCAGGTCTTTCGCTCAACCAAGAGCCTTTCTGAATTTTTCTGCTAAAGCCCAGACCAGCAAACAATGCTTCTGCCACAGCCAATTTGCATGCACGCTGCCTGTGAGATTTCCTAAGATACTCTCAGCTGTTGCATTAAAACTGCATAAGAGTCTTCCTCAGAAAGACCTAATAATAGCACATTTCATCTGTGAGCCACTTCATAAATATTAATCAATTAAACCACCCTCTCTCCTCACAAGCTCTGGGTTTTGCATAGTGGACTTCATTCTCTACTGCCCTCAATTTACTGCGGGAGAAAAAAAGTTGAGACCTGAAGGATGTTTTAGGACAAGTCATCATTAATGCCAAAAGCCTTGTGGATAGCACCCTCCCCTCGGTGAATGGCATGGAGGAGGAGGAGATTTAAATCCCTGTTTTTTGTAAAAGAGGCTGGATTGACGTTCTCATTCCCCAAAGCCAGATTAACAGAGAGAACTTGACTCCATGGTCTAGAGTGCTGTCAGTGTACTAAAATAAAGCCCCTGGGCCAGGTATAGCCTGCCATCTGTTGTTAAAAGTTTTATGGGAACACAGGGTCATTCATTTATGTGTCATCTATGGCTACTTTGGTACTACAACATCAGTCGAGTAGTTGTGACTGACCAAATTTCCAGCATAGTCAAAAAATGTTTACTACATGAAAATATTTGCTATTCTAAAAAATGTTTGCTGACACCCTGGCCTGAGGAACTCAATTTTTTCTCACCTTTGTATCCCCTAAATATTTTTAAAGTGAGTCACTTTCCCCTTGTGGGCCTCTGTTTCTACACCTACAGACTGGATCTGAAGTAAACCATTGCCTTGGGCTTCTTCTCCCACGTTTTGTTAATATTCGCATCTACTATGTTAGTTTTGTCTCATTACTACAGCTGACTTCTTTGAGAGAAGGAAAGGAGTTTTGTGTGTCTCATGAATCCTCGAGGCAGAAAGCTCTGTGCTAAGTCCTAAAAATGTTGGTGGAGTGTAACTGAACTGGCTCAAATGGTATTTCTTTCTCTGCAGAGAGATCTCTCAGAATGATGTCCTGGAAGTGATAGAGGCAAATGTGTTCTCCAACCTTCCCAAGCTACATGAAATGTAAGCAACAAACCTGGGGCAGGAGGAGTGCTTGGTGGGTCATGGCTGGTCTTGGTAAAAGAATTAAAGTTCTCTCATATTCCTGAGAGGCCCTTGCTGTGCTTCATCCTGAGATCCCTAGACTGTCATTATAAGATGTCAAAGTCAGCCTAACAGGCACTGTTATGAGTCTTCATAACAGTGAAGCACCACCCCAGAGCCTAATCTCATCCTGTTCCCTGTCTCCCAGAGTTCCTTATATCCTAGACTCAGGAACTTTGTCCTGTGACTATGAGCAATTACCTCTACGCCATCCTCCTGTGCAAAATTATTCCACAGTCAAGCCCCAAAGAAATCCCACATATGTAATTGAAGTTGGATAGTCCTAGTCTGAATACTAGCTTAAGCCACATACTCACCGTGAAACTTGGGCCAAGATACAAAACGATCTGAGGCTTAAGTTTTCTCATTTGTAAAACTGGAACAATAAAATTGCATCCCTCATGGGACTGTGATGAATAAAAGAGATGATAAATATAAACTAGATCTAGCATATCAACTTTCTCTTATTGATGTTCCATTTTTGCATATGTCAGTACTCAGATGGATCCACATCTGCTTTATACCAGGCTATAATTACCATAAATTAATTCAGAGAACTGTAGAATGTCAAAGCCAAGAGAGACTTTAGAGACTGGTGAAAATTTTCTAAAGTATATTCTGTGCATCATTGAGAAAAATTATTCGGTGTAAAAAGAAAAATAAAAAATTCTGTGATCAAATAAGACTAGGAAACGCTGGGCAAATAAAGTTCAACAGGTTTGCTTCCCAGAAGAAAACCTCTCAGAGCCTACAGTATGCTACTGTATGAGTGTTGCTCAGCTAATGCCACTGGAACAGTTGCTTTTGCTCATTTATTAACATCTACAAAATTCCCATTGAGCACACTAGGAAACCTAGCCACCTCCTAATTTTACAGATGAGGAATGAAAAGCACAAAGAAGTTGTGAGACTTCTCTAAAGTCACTCAGCCTAATCCACAGCAGGACAAGAACTTGAACATAATTTCCTGACTCTTTTGTATCTATTTAAAAGACAAGAATTTTGTTTTTAGCATTTTCCAAGTATCAGGGGATACATATTTTGGGGGATGTGTTTAGGAATGGCACTTGGTCTGTCCGTTTCAGCAAACAACCTCCCTTTTCCTTCCTTGCACTCACTCTGCCTCCCACACTCATTCTCTCTCATTTCCTCTGCCTCCCACAACTTTTCTCTGCCTCTCTCCATGACCCTCATCTTCCTTACTCTCTTCTCTCTCCTGTTGGTGTCTTCAAACTAAAGTTGGGAAAAGAAACTTGACCAGGGACTCAAAACCCATGAGGAATATCAGATGAATGAACCAAAGGGCAGGTGCCCGCCCACCCTGATGCAGTGGAATGGGTATCTCATCTCCTCCTTGCATGAAGAGTTGCTCACCCCCATGCAGTGTTAACTGTACTTAATGCGATTAATTTCCTGGTACTTGGATCTGGGTAGCTACAGGTTACTGCAACATAAAAGCTAATGAAACAGGGAGGAAGTAATTAACAGAGAGCATCTCTGCAAATATACATTGATCCAGCAAGATGGGAAAGGGCAGGCTCTCTCTGTGGGAATCCAAATGTGAACATGCTCACCTCTGACTATTGATGAGGACACCACACAGGCCAGCACGGGCAGAGGTCATCCCTTCCCCTGAGCTGTAAGGAAGCAGCCTCGGTCTGCACAAAGGGAACCCTGACCATTCCCAGCTTGTCTGCTGGGATTTCATGGTTAAAACAAAAGAGATGTTGATTGTTTTTCTCCCAATCTCCAATTTTGTCATTTTACTCTTTCTCCAATACCCTTTTGCCCCCCCCTCATCTTTTTTCTTTCCTTCTCATCCTCTTTTCACCTTCTTTTGTTGTTTTTTATTTTTTCTCTCTTGTCTCTGGGCCAGACATACATATATATCCTGTGATATTTGGCAAATGCTAAGATTTTTTTATTTCTTGCTCTCTTGTCTCTGGACCATCTCCCCAGATTAGTCTTACCCAGACCTTCTTAGCCTCCTCAAGCTCTAGGAGATCTTTACTGGTTAAAGACCCAGCTCTGTTCAGGGTAAAAACAATTCACCCTGCCAGGGTTCTGTTTGCCTATGATACATAGGCCCCAGGTAATAAGAGTTAAATGGGACAAGGTTAATATTTAGTTTGCCCAGTTCAATATAATAAAGGGCACTCCCTGCATGCCTCCTCAATATTTGCTGAAATTGTGGATGGGTGGGTGCAGGGGATGAATGATTCATTAATGTATACTGCATAACGTGAAAGGTACCATGGCACTACTCACTACTGAGATAACTTGCATGGCTTTTCTTCTTTAACAGTAGAATTGAAAAGGCCAACAACCTGTTCTACATCAACCCTGAGGCTTTCCAGAACCTTCCCAACCTCCGATATCTGTAAGAATTTGTGTATTCTGGTACTCACTGTATGATCGATTTATGCATGCCTATTTTAGTAAAATGCCCACTTGCTACTTTGGGAAGCAATTATTTTTTATCAAGGATGGTATGAGGGGGCAGAAGTGGCAGTAGGAGACACTTGGTAGAAATTAGTTTAGTCTAATGAGCAAATTCCACTAATATAATTGCCTTTTGTTTTCATTTGCAAAAAAACACATATAAGGAATGCCATTTGCATTAATGGGACTGTTACACAGACCTCTTACAGAACCTAGTCATAATTCAGTGTTAATAAGATGCAGCCAAAATTTTTGCTAGTGCTTAGCTTGTGACCTTGACCTCAAAGGCGTATCTTTCTTGTTCTGCATGTATGCATTTTTCCTTTGATAGATTACAGCACTTTATTTTGAAAGTTTTGGTTAATAACAGGCATAGCATTTTATCAGCAGTTAGATTCCTGCTGTTCCTATCAGCAAAAACACTGCCTCCTCCACTCAAATGGCTTTCAACTTAGCTAAGGGCTTGACAGAGCCTTGAGTGTTCTAATGGGGCCTCAACAAAATAACATAAGAATTTAGACCCTGGAGTTAAACTTTCTGAGTCTATTTACTGGCTACTGATCAAGGGAAGGACATAACCTCTTATGGTTTCTTTCCTCATCAGAAGAATGGAAATATTGCAAGTGTATCTGTTCTCTATCAGCATCATGATGCTGCATAATCAACCACCACCCAAAGACAGAGGCTGACAGCAACACCCACTTGTCAGTTTTTACCTGTTTGTGAGTTGGTCAGTGGAATAGTTCAGCTGATCTGGACTATGTTTGTCTGACCTCAGCTAAGCTCACTCCTGTATCTATAGTTAAATGGCAGGTCAGCTGGGCGTTGGCAGCTCTAAATGGTCTTAACTGGGATAACTCAGCTCTCTCCCAAGTGCAGTTCATTTCTAGCAGGCTGGTTTTCATGGCAGTCCTGGAATTCTAGAATAGACAGCTACAGACTGCAAGCCTTTTAAGGACTAAATCCTGAACTAGCACACCATCTCTTCTGATGTGTTCTATTAGCTAAAGCAGTTCACAGAATTACCCAGATTCAAGATGTAGAGAAGTAAATGCTGGGTTTTGATAGGAAAAGTTGCAAAGGAGTGTGGATAGATGGAAGGATATAGAATTGGAGCCATTTTTGCAATCAAGTTAAAGTGCATAAGAAATTTTGCACAGTCCCTGTCACGGATGTTCAATAAATATTAGCTATTAATGATATGGGGACTATGTCCCTAAATTTCAGTCCCCAGAACTAAAGTTAGTAGGTATAATAAGAAACACTAGGCCATTGTATGCCTTACTCTCTGAAAGGGGCCTGAAATAAAAGGCTTAGTGGAAGAGAGTCTGTATGACCTGAAATAACTTCTGTCTGATAGGCGCCCCAGAAAGGTCATCTGGTCCTGGATTAATGTCAGAGGCAGGGTGGTTTCATGGGCATTCGACCAGTGCAATTACACAGGGCACTGTGCTCAGAAGGTCCCATGGTCGGAGGACCTCCCACTAGGTTTAATTCTCTGCAGTCACCATCTTTAAATGCTTAAATATTTTTTTAACAAGAGGCCCTACATTTTCATTTTGCACTGTAACCCACAAATTAGTCAGTCCTGCTTAGAGGTTAGGGTTATGATATCCTCTAGCATCAGGCTTGAAAGTCTTGAATCCCTAAGTCAACTTCATTGCTTAGAAACAGAGATTTTGCTATGCTCTCTGCAATTGTTAACTTGGTTAGAAACATATGGTAACAGAAAAAGCATGAACTTCAGAATTAAAAATCCAGGGCTTCATCCTGACTCTGCTATTCACTAGTTGGGAAATCTTGGGCCAGTCACTGGAGTTCGGAGGTATACATGGCCTAAATGAGCCTTAAGTAAGATTTATATATGAAAATATTTTATAAAGTGCTCAGAAACATCAATAATTGTATCTGTAAAATATTAATTTCTGGACAACTAATCAAAGTCACCAATCCATCAGGCAGATTCTAAGTAAGTGTTGAATAGAGAGTTATGGTGACCACTAAGACCTCTCTGTATAAACTCTTATGTAGAGAGTTTGGTATAGATTCAGAAAGAGGAGGATGGAACATGACTTTGTATTTAATGGAGCAGCATAGAAAAGAAAGATGAAAAGCATATATTAAGTCAGAAGAACTGGAATCCAGATAGAACACTGACATTTATTAACTGGACAGCTAATTACTTTCTCTAAACCCCAGTTTTCTTATCTGTCAATAGGTAGTTGTAAAAACCAAATAAGATTATGACTATAAAAAAAGCTTTGCAAATTGTTTTTTAGTATAAAAATGATAAAGAAGTATACTATACAAATATAAAATTAGTGCCTATTACCCAGCTGATTTCCTTCATTTCTTCTTCTATTCCTCTTTCTCTCTCAACTGCCATCTCTCCCTTCTGGCTCCTTCTCTCCCTTTTGTCTTAGAAAATGTTTAAGTGGAAATACAGGGGCCACAGAGCTTTTAGTAACAAAACAAAAGCTCTCTAGGACATGGAAAAGACTCCCCAAGGGCGCTCCCATTCACAAACTATCACATGCAGGTAATGCAAAGCACCATGCCAAGGACAGGCCCACTGAGAAAACCAGCCCTTCAAATAGATGTCCCACAGCAAGGATAATAGCATGTTTGAGAATGGTGAACTGGGAGCAAGTCAGTGAGGAATCATTGCAAAGTTTGAAACCAAAGGATCCAGAATTTAATCTCATTACAAGCCCACAACTGTGGGCACCATTCATTCTTCTTTTTTGTATTAAGGAGTACAAATGTCTTTGCACATGGATAGCTTTTATAATGCTTAAGTCAGGGCTATTAGTGTGCCCATCACCTGAATGGAGTTCAAGGTACCTATTAGGAAGGTTTTTAGCTCTCCTTTCTCCCCTTCTTCCTCCTCGCCGCATCCTGATTTCCAATAGATTTTACTTCTGTGTCCATGTGTACCCATCATTACTTCGAAATTATTAGAGAATATAAGTGGTGTTTGTTTGTCCATTCCTGAGATGCTTCACTTAGGATACTGGTCCATTTAAATTCAAGGCATTAATTCATTCCTCTTTAAGGCTGAGTTGTACTCCATGATACGTGTGTGTGTGTGTGTGTGTGTGTGTATAACATTTTGTTAATCCACTCATGAATGGATGGGCACTTAGACTGATTCCACATCTTTACAATTGTGAATTGTGCTGCAATACACATTCAAGTGCAGGTGTCTTTTTAATAAAATTACCTCTTTTCCTTTGTGGAATTACTAGATCAACAGTAAGCCTACTTCTAGTTCTTTGAAAAATCTCCATACTGTTTCCCATAGAGGTTGTACTAATTTGCAGTTGCACCAACAGTGTGTAAGTGTTCCTTTCTCTCTGCGTCCACAACAGAATTTATTGCTTCTGGACATACTAATAATAGCCATTTCAACAGGAGTAAGGTGATATAATGATTTTAATTTTCATTTCCCTGATAATTAGTGATATGGAGCATTTTTTCATGTTTATTGGCCATGTGTCTATCTTTTTTTTGAAAAGTTTCTGTTCATGTCTTTTGGTAACAAAGTAGAGACAAAGACCAATGTCTCTACTACTTTTTAGTGGGATTGTTTATTGTTGCTGAACTGCCGAGTTCTTATAAATTCTGGATTTACAGTTTGCAAATATTCTCTCCCTGTCTCTATGTTGTCTGTTTACTCTGTTGAGTACTTCCTTTGCTGCTCAGAAGCTTTTAATGTAATCAAGTCCCACATATTTATTTTTATTGCTCAATTGCCTTTGGAGTCTTGGCCATAAATTCTTTGAATAAGCCAATGTCTAGAAAAGTTCCTATGTTTTCTTCTAGAATTTTTATGGTTTCATGCCTTACATTTAAGTTTTTATTGATCTTGAATTAATTTTTGTAAGTAGTGAAACATAGAGGTCCTGTTTCATTCTTGGGCATTTGGCTATCCAATTTTTCTAGCACCATTTGTTGAATATGGCTTCTTTTCCCAAGTGAATGTTGTTGTCTGCTTTATTGATGATCAGTTGGTTGTAGGTAGATGATTTTAAATCTGGGTTCTCTGTTTTATTCCATTGGTCTATGTCTCTACTTTGTACCAATGCCGTGCTTTGGGGGTTACTCTGATCTTGTAGTATAGTTTGAAATATGTTAATGTGATGCCTCCAGATTGGTTCTTTTTGCTTAAGATTGCTTTGTCTATTAGGAATCTTTTTTTGGATCTAAACAAAGTATAGAGATATTTTTTCTAGATCTGTAATACCCTTGGTAGTTTGAAGGGTATTGCCTTGAAACTATAAACCACTTTGGGCAGTATGGACATTTTAACAATGGTTATTCTACCAATCCATAAGCATGTGTTTTCCATTTGTATCATCTCCAGTTTCTTTCCTCAATGTTTTGTAGTTGTCCTTGTAGAGATCTTTCACATCCTTGATTAATTATATCCTAAGTATTTTATTTTATTTGTAGTTATTGTAAAATATATAGAGTCTTTGATTTATCTCTCAGTTTGACTGTTATTGGTATGTAGACATGCTGCTAATTTCTGTACATTCATTTTGTGACCTGACACTGCTGAGTTTACTTATTGATTAGAGTAGCCTTTTGGTGGAGTCTCTGGGATTTTCTAGACACAGGTCATATCATCAGTGAAAACCAATAATTTGACCTCCTCTTTTCTTATTTAGATACCCTCTTTTTCTTTCTCTTTTCTGATTGTTCTGGCTAAGACTTCTAGTACTACACTGAATAGAAGTGGTGACAGTTGGCACCCTGCCTCCAGTTCTTAGGAGGGAATACTTTCAATTTTTCCCATTCAGTGTGGTATTGGCTGTGGGTTTGTCATATGTGGCTTTGTACTTTATAATTCCTTACCCACTTTGAGGGTTTTTATGATGAGATGGTGCTGAATTTTATCAAATACTTTTTCTGAATGTTTTGAGATTATTATATGAACTGTGTATTTGCTTCTATTTATGTAGTGAATTGCTATAATAGATTTATGTACATTGAACCATCCTTGCATCCCTGGATAAAGTCCACTTGGTCATGATAGATTATTTTTGGATGTACTATTCAATTCAGTTTGCTAATATTTTATGAAAGATTTTTGCACCTGTATTCATAAGTGATATTAGTCTGTAGTTTTCTTTTTTTATTGTTTCTTTTCCTGGCTATTGTATTGAAGTGATACTGGATTCATGGACTGAGTTGCAGAGGATTCCCTTCCTTTTGATGTTAAAGAGTAATTTCTATAGGATGAACATCAGGTCTTCTTTGTAGATCTGGTAAAATTCAGCTGTAAATTCATCTGGCCAGGGGCTTTTTTTTGTTTAGGGGTTTTTATTATTATTATTACTTCTTTGATCTCACTGCTTGTTACTGGTCTGTTCAGGAGATATATTTCTTTCTGAATGAGTCTTTGGAGGTTGTGCATTCCTAGGAATTTGTTCAGTTTCTCTGTCTTCCAGTTTATATGCATAGAGATTTTTTTATAGTATTCATAGATGATATTTTGTATTTCTGTGTTATCAGTTGTAATATCTCCTTTCTGATTGACCTTATTTGGACCCATTCTCTTTTCAGGTTAATATAGCAAGAAGACTGTAATTTTTTATCTCTACAAAGATAATTTTTTGTTTTGTGGCTCCTTTGTATTTTTTTATTTATTTTCTATTTTGTTTAGTTCTGCTCTGACCTTTGTTATTTCTTTTCTTTTGCTGATTTTGGGTTTGTTTTTCTCTTGAGATGTCACATTAAATTGTTAATTGATCTTTACATCCTTCTCATGTAGACAGTTAAGGCTATAAATTTTCCATTTAGGACTGCTTTTGCTATATCCCACAGATTTTGATAGCTCATGAACCTTGTCATTCAGTTCAAGGAATCTTTTGATTTCCATCTTAATTTCATTATTGACCAAATAATTGTTCAGCCTCAAACTGTTTAATTTTCATGACTGTGCAGATTTGAAAATTTCTCTTGGAATTTATTTCTAGTTTTAGTCCACTTTAGTCTGATAAGATACATAGTATGATTTCTATTTTTTAATTTGTTGAGACATGTTCTATAGCCTAAGATATGCTCAATCTTGGAGAATGTTCTATGTGCTGATGAGAAAAATGTATATTCAGTAGTATGGGGATTGAATTGTCTATAAATGTCTGTTCCCTTTGTTCTAGAATTCCGTGTAACTCCAATGTTTATTTAATTTCTGTTTTTATGATTGTTATATCTCTGTCAGTGCACTGTTAAAGCCCCCAGCAATTATGTTGTTTATCTCTTTGTTTAAATATGGTAGAATTTGCTTTATGAATCTTAAGACCATTATGTCTTATTGTTGAATTTCTCTCTTTACCATTATGTAAGGACCATCTTTGTCTTTCTTTACCATTATTGATTTGAAGTCAATTTTATCTTTTATGACTATGGCTACACTTGCTTGCTTTTGGTTCCCATTCTTGTGCATTGGCAGACAGGTATCTTTCCATTATATCCTCACATTGCCTCCCCCATGGTACATATACAGAGAAAGAGAGATCTGCGTTTCCTCCCCTTTTTATAAGGGTATTCATCCTATCATGAAGGTCCTTCATCAACCCCCACCCCCCTTCCCATGACCTCATCTAACCATTGATTACCTCCCAAAAGCTCTACTGTTAAATATTATCACACTGGGGCTTGGGCTTCCAAAATATACATTTTGGTGCACACAATCATTCAGTCCTTAGTTATATAAATTAACACTGTATAAAAATCTTTTCACATCCACATCCATGTAGATCCCCATCAGGAATTTAAGAGTTGTCTAATTTAAGCCTTTGACTTCTTGGGCAGAGCAGACCTTTCCCAGTTATACATTGCTCCTCATGATGTGGCACAGGGTAATCCCCCTCCAAGGGCATTTCTATCAGCAAAACACTGTTCATGGCTAAGATAGTATGCCTGCTGAGGGAGATCACCTAAATCCACAGTTGGTCCTTGAATCTGAAAGAGTCTATCAGGGAAACAAAGCCCAGTTCAGCTTCCACCTTGTGTTAGTCATCTTGGATTACCATAGCAAAAGACCACAGACTGGATGGCTTAAACAACGGTAATTTATTTCTGACCATTCTGAAGGCAGTAAAATTCAAGATGAAGGTCCAAGGTGATTTGGTTCCTGGTGAGGGCTCTCTTCCTGGCTTACAGACAACCATCATCTTCCTGTGTCATCACAAGGCACAGAGAGAGAAAGGAGGGGGAAAGAGGGTGTACTCATCTGAGCAGCAGCACATATGGTGTCTTTTCTTCTAAGGATGCTAATCTTATCAGATCAGGGCTGCACACTATGACCTCATTTAAATTGAATTACTTTCTAAATGTCTTATATCCAAATACAGTTACAGTGGGGATTAGTTTTTCCACACATGGATTCACTGGGGTGGGGAGAAATAGTTCAATCCACAGCATATCTCTTTCCATGCTTCTTTGGTTCTGAGCCCCAGTCCTAACAGCTTTATAATCTAGCAACCAGGTAGGGGTAGATGGCAATGATCTCAGATATTTTGGGGGATAATAAACTACTTGCCTCAAGGGAAAGAAAAAACACAAAATGGATGAAGGAATCCAGTGGAGACCAGTAAGACTGAGGAGTTGGATATTTTTCTCTAAGCCTGGATAAATGTTTATCAGCACAGCCATTAAAGCAGGAGATTACAAGAGATAGGAACGAGTCGCTATTTGATTTGAGCATACTAATTGCTGCACACACATACTCAGAAATGTTGTTCTGAAGTTCTCCCTGTTGATGCCATTTCATGCTGCTCATTTGATGGTGCAGAATTCAAGGCAACTAGAAATCAGCACTCTTCATCAATGCTTTTATGCTTCACTGAGGAACCTGAAGTGGTTAGGGAAAAAAAAAAAAAAGCTCATGAATAAAGAAATGTTCCTTAACTAGAAGAATATGCATCAAAAGATTCATCTGGGTAGAATGTTTTAAGTCAATATTGTATTTAGAGGCAGTATTTCTTTCTTTACTGCTTTGCCTTCCTGGAGCTGACCTTTTGTGTATGAAAGATTATCTATTGATCTGTAAATAAGGTTTACACAATATTCTCTTGCCTTTGCATCCTGTCAATGTAATTCTCAGGCAGCTGCATGTTTCTCTTTACTACTCAATAAACCATAATTCCACTTTAGCAAAGCTTTCACACAGTTGTGTGGGCCCGTCCCCTACCTGCCACTGACAACTACCATCCACTCAGATGTGGGCCTGTTAGACCTGCTCAGGATGTCTGTTAATGGTTGCCATGCCATCTGCTTTCTCCAGTTGCAAACAATTCCAGGAGATTCTTCACTGGGGACTCCCCTCAGTAATCCAGGCTGTCTGTTTCCTCCGCTAAGTCTCCCTCTCTCCTGTGTTCCTCTCTTTCGCTTGGTTTGGTGGGAGTAACAGAAGTAGCTTTCCTGATTATAAAAGCCAAAACTTTGTTGAAATAGTACAGCAAAGGGATGAGGGAGGAGGAAGAGGCAATCAGGTTCCCAAGGAAGCACACAGATTCCACTGCTGCCTGTCTGGGCTCAGAGCTCAGCTTCTTCCCTCATTAGCTGTATGACCCTGTGTAATTGGCTTAGCCTCTAAGTCTCAGGAATGTTAACATTGCCTGCATCATTCAACTTTATCATATGAGATAAAGCAAACAAAATGCTTAGAATGACTGACATTAAGAAAATTCTCAAAGTTAGCAACTCTTATTAAATTCCTAATCCTGTCATTTACTAATTTAAAAAGTACTCCCGCATGTGAAAACCCCACACTGTACCCCAGAAGAGTATCAATGTACATAGTTAACATTCAATAAAAAAAAAAAAGTACTCTCATAGAGGACTTCATCTCTTTGTACCTCAGTTCTCTCCTCTGCTTAAAAAAAGAAAATTATGTTATACCTAAGGATTAAGTGAGGCACAGATTGTAAAGTTCTTATTATATAAACCATCCACAATATATGTTTCTGAGTTGATGATGATAATCATGGTTGGGGAAGGGGCAGTGGCAGAAGCAGCAGTGGTGGTGGTGATGGCTCTTTACTCTTCCAATATTTCTAATGATAAGAAGAGCTCGTTAACTGCTTCTTATGAACAGAATCCACCGAACAGTATTCAACATGGAAATGCATAATTTTTGCTTCTCAAAGTCAAAGGAATCCTTCTTACAGAACCCCTGACATTCAGAAGGGTCCTTCCAACAAGTAAAACAATGTTATCCTTCAGAGTTCTAAGAGTGAGTTCTTAACCCTGCCTTTTTTAATGTTTGTTTTCAACCCTAGTGGTCCAGAAGTTCCCCTGCCATCTCCATTTGAATTAATAACAGTTCTTCATACAGATAGCTGATTGGACAATGCTTCTCATTCTTATAATTTAATACTTTTTATCACACTTTATCACATTGGAACATCACAACAACACATCGAGCAGGCAGGACACTAAAAGTACATTCACTTTTTATGAGAAGCATACTCACTTATCTATAGTCCTAGTTGCATGGCTCTTCTAACCAGAACATATAAGATCCCTGGCAGCATGGACCACTTGCAACCATGTTCACCTCTCTATGATGACTAGAAAAAGAGCTGTACTAGGGTTCATTTGTAGAAGTTATGTAGCCACATGCACAGTAGAAAGAACTGATGCCTTCCCATTTCTCCATCATTTTGGAAGTAAATTGGCCAATTAGTTAAGAACTCCTTAAGTCATTCAATCATTTAGTATGAAGTAGGTGACATACTACATCTCTGGCTTTGTTGGGGCTGTTAAGTGTTTAAAATATCAGGGAAGATGAAGTTTCTGTCATCATAGAGCTTAAATTCTAGTTGGGAAGATAAACAATAAAACAATGTTAGATAATGTCAGATGGCAATAATGCTAGGAAGAAAAATAAAGTGGTAAAAGAAGAGAGCGATATTTTAGAAACGGTAGTTGAGAAGGGAGGGAGAGGAAGGTCTGTGTGTGATGGAACAGATATCAATGGACAGCTCTTACTTCAAGGAGCTCAGTCCTTTGGGGGGAAAGACTGTCATCCATTACCCCCAACAATAACTATCTGTAGAGTTGTGTGGCATTGGTCACGAATGAGAGGACTGACCCTTCTCCCAGGGCCAGACTAGTCAGGAAAACCTTCCTTGGAAAAAAATAGCTAGAACTTGAGGGATAAATATGATTTGAAAAGACCCAAAAGGAAAAAAAAATCCTGTGAAAGAAAGGTAAGCAGTATAAATGTACAGAAGGTGAAAGGACCGTGGAGTAGGCAGAGGAGGGAGAAACTTGAGTCCCAACTATAAAGAAGGTGTACACTTGGAAGGAGTATGACCAGATTTGGCAAGGTTGGGAGAAAAATTGAGACAGGGGATTTTAGGCCTAACATTGTAGGAAAAAAATGTAAGAGACTCTTGAGCAACAGAGTGACTTGATGAAGGGATACAGCAATGATGACTCCTGAAAGAACAGCAAGGGGTGGCAAGAAGAATCATGATTTACCTCCAAGTCAGACATGGATCCCGGTGACTGCCATGAATTTTTGCTCATTCATCTCTAGTAACCCCCAAGGCCTCCCCCAACCACCTCCCACACATAGTCATCGTGCAGGCAGCACTCATCAAGAATCCAGTCATCTTACACAGGGGCTGTGATTATTGGGAAGAAATTATCAGCCATCTCCCTGGATGTCAGTGGTGGATGTATCTAAGGCTGTTGTCATGACTATGAGGTATTTGAGTACAATGGAGATTTATAACTACTTCTTTTATCAGTAAGCTGTCTGGTAGAGCCAACTTAACTTTGCCTATCACTGTACAATTAGGAAAATGAAGCCAGATTTCCTTGTGGAATAGTGACATACAAGGTGAGAGTTCAGCCTAAGCACATCCTACCTAAGAGGACAAAGACCTCCTCTTGATCAGAAAGCTGGTGATGCTTTCATGCTGCTCACCTTTTTTCTTTTAACCTGTTCAGTATATTTTCCCCTGAAAGAAGCCAAAGTCAGTCCCATCAGCAAGGAAACCACTTGATCCAATTCATATCAACATCTCTGGGTCCTTATTACAGTCCTTCATTCCAAGGGAATCTGTGTTTTTAAAAGAGGAACTTAGGAAAGGTACTGCTAAACCCAAGAGTTGATAACGATGGACTCTCAGACATGGGAGAAATATTTGCTTCTAAGAGGCAAATAAAAGTTCTAAAGAACCACTTAGATAGCCCATAAGAAATCATCTCCTCTACCTCTTGCAGATTCTGTGCAATTTTATTTTCACAAAATAGACTTGCTTATGGGGTAGGTGTATCTTCATCTCATTAACTATAAAATAGGACATGTCTCTCTCTCTCATCACCAGACTCAGATATAAAGATGAGTCTAGAGTTCAGTGAGAAACAAGTTTCAGGTTGACTAAGTGAAGCTCAGTCCCAATTTCTCCCTCGTCACTAGTATCACCCTCCTCACCCCTCAGTGTTTTACTAAGGCCTTCAATTCTCAGTTCCTTCATCTAAAAAAATGAAAATAACAAAATATGCTTCAAGAGGCTGGTCAAATCATCCTCCAAGATCTCTTCTAGCCCTCTAGTGCTTGATTTCTGAATAGCAATCTTTATGAATTTGGAGCTCCCAATGTCACTGCCTGTCCTGAGTTCAGCTATTCAGGCCCAGCATGAAAGGCCTGTGTGAAAGGAGAAAGTTGCTCTGCAAGAAAATCCAGCATCCTTCCCCAGGATTCAAGACGACCCTTTAAATGCTGGGATCCTGCAGTCACTAAGAGACTTAAACCAGCTACAAATTACTTAGATATAAAGTACAGCTGAAACTCAACTGCTGGTACTAGAGGACAGTCATAGGCTGTGCCCTTGGTACTTCAGTTCTTCACAAATGTGTACAATCACCTCAGCAGAGCCTGAGAGGTGTAGAGATAAGATTTAAGAGGCAAACGGTACTCAGCAGCAATTGCAGGGAGGAATAGGGAAGGTCCTTGTCAGGGCCTGCATGGGGGACAAGCAGGATGATAGCCAGATTGGATGGTGGCATTGAAAGAGGCAGCAGGCAAAGCCCACACCCATGAGCAACAAAATGCAGCCTCTTCGCCCGTCACCAAAGACTCAGGTTGGGAGGTTTCAAGGGCATTTTATTCCTTATAGCTCTTTATCTTGGCAATTAAACCTGGAAAAGGCCACACATTAAGAGCTACCATGCCTGTGGGGAAGGGTCAGCAGAAGCAGGGCAGTGTGTGGAGCAGAGGGAGATTGTCCCCCACGTAAGCCCAATTACATTTTATAGTACTCCAGAGTAAGGACCAGGTTTTCTCATCCCCAGTGCACAGCAGAGGAAGGCAGCAAGGCAGGTGTATTACTCGTTTTCCCTTAGAGCAGTGGTTCTCAACCTTCCTAATGCCATGGCCCTTTAACACAGTTCCTGTGGGTTGTGACCCACAGGCTGAGAACCGCTGCTTTCGAGAAACCTGGCTCTGAGCCAGACCTCTTACACCTGGCTCTCTCCTCACCTCACTCTGTAATGCCTGTTGAGAGAAACTCATCTTTTTGCCTTTTCCCATATACTTATTTATCTCAGGGGATCTATCTTTCATGACTTGTATTCTTAGGCATTAAGCACCTGGTGCAGGCATGTCCCAGACTGTCTAGTAGAATGTCCCAGCATCTCCCTAACTCTAGAATTGTCCATCTGGGAAGGACAGCCTTCCCAAGGGCAAGGCTGCAGGAGGAGTGCATCCAGGGAAGTCATCAGTTAGCCAGAGCAGAACCAGGAAACAGTGAAGTGCTGGGAGACGTTCCCAACAGATGGCACCGACCTCCCATCAAGAGCAAGAGCCGTATTCAATTTACCTCTAGTTCTCCACAGAGCGCAGGGTGTGTATAAGATAGGCCCTTACCGAGAATGTGGGCCTGACTTAGAGACTTTCTGTTTGGGTAGTGAGAGGGGAGCAGCTGCTGTTTTTAGAGAAATATCTTGGGGTGTCACAGAGTGTGAACATTGAAGTGATAAATGCTATAAAGGAGAATATTTCCATCTTGAGCAGACATCACAGAAATGTTCAGCGGTGGTTTCATCATGAACTTACCCACAGCAAAACCCCACAAATAATGTCTAGTTCAAGAGGCAGTGAGCTTTCCCTCCTCCATTTGGAATTCAAAGATAGCAGTGCGAGGAAGAGTATTGGGGGGACTTGTAAGGGAAAGAACGAGGCAAGCTGCCTCCCAGCATTCATCCACATGGTCTCTCTAGACAAGAACGAAAGGGGGCCTCGTGGACACGAACTCAGCAAGACACCAAGGAAAAGCTATTTTCTTTACGGAAGAGCCAAAGACCCCAGTTCTGGCCCTGGCCCTACTTGTAAGCAAGTAATATAGAGAGAAAAATAACTGCCCATCTCCTACAAAAGGTTGCTGTATAGAAAGGAAGGGAAGATGCAAGTTGAGACTGGGTATCTGAGCGCTTTGAAAGTTAAAAGCAAGTAACAAGGGCAAGCATGTCTAGTTGTACAAGGCACAGCGAGGTGGTATGGGGGTGGTCACAGGAATCATAGTTCAGAAAGCACTTTCACTTTGTATGAATTCACTTAACCTTGCAAAAGCCCTGTGAATATTTACTGGTGGCTCCATCTTACAGATGGGAAGCTTGAGTTTCAGAGATGATGATGGAATTGCCCAAACTTACAAAATGAAGTTAAGAAATCAGCTTAGGGTAGAAGGCCCAGAGAAAGTGGTACTTATCATCTACTATATGGCAAACTCTGAACTAAGCATGTTATTCACATAACTTATCTCATCTTCCAAAACAGTGAGGTAGACATCTACCTCAATCTACAGATGAGGATTTTCAAACTCAGAGATTATACAGTTGATAGAGTTGGGAGAATGGAAGCCAGGAATGTGTGACTACAACCCAGTTCATCCCACTTTCCAGCCTACTATAGCTAGAGAGGTGTGGGACGTAGATGAAACCAACGTGAATGTGCCCAGTGTTCTGAGCACAACATTGACACCTTATTAATATGTTTGTCAGTTTGAACTTGTTATCATCTACTTGGGCTAAGTTGAAGTGTACCTAAGAAATAGCTTTCTAAATAATTAATATTTGAAATGAGTTGTGGGGAAGGGTGTGCAAACTCTTTAAAATATCAACTCTTTTATGGCTCCCATATGTAATTTAAAAGTATATGCTTGCCACAAATTGGTAGCTTGATTAAAGTAATTCCTACATCAACATCCAAGAAGGTCCCAAAAGATTGTCACTTGGCAACATTATTAGCTCCAAATCTAACCTAGAGAAATTCTTTAGGTTTTTAAAGTTATATAGCCAATGTAGTATAATAGAAACAATATCATCAAGAGGCATGGGAATCAGAGTGCCTGGGTTCGGATTCCACTCCTTCCACTTTCTTTCTTTTTGTTGGAGACAGAGTCTTACTTTATAGCCCTAGGTAGAGTGCCCTGGCTTCACAGCTCATAGCAATCTCAAACTCTTGGGCTTAAGCGATTCTCTTGCTTTAGCCTCCCAAGTAATTGAGACTACAGGTGCCCACCACAATGCCCAGCTATTTTTAGAGATAAGGTCTCTCTCTGGCTCAGACTGGTCTCAAACCTGTGAGCTCAGGCAATCCACCCACCTCAGCTTCCAGGGTGCTAGGATTACAGGCATGAGCCACTCAGCTGACGGTCCATTCCTTCTACTTCTAAGCCTCAGTTTCCTTATCTATAAAATGGAGCTAATAATAGTACTTTCTTCATGGGGTTGTGGGCAGGATTTAATGATTTTAATATAGGTAAAGTATTTACAATGGTTCCTAGCTGGTGCAATCTAACAGGCAAGTATTAACTGTTATTCTTTAGAGTCTAGAAATTTGAGCAGGTCATTTACCCTCTGTCTGTCCTTGACTCTCTTGTCAGTAAATGGTTCATAATTACACTCACCTTAGAAGCTCCCTGTAAAGTCATGTGAGATAATTTAAAATAGCTTTGTCAGTTATTTGTACTACACAGATAATAAAGCAAGGTTATTTCCAAATCTTTTCCTCTTAGGAGAGAACTGTGATCTGTGGAACCAGTTCCTAGGAATTCAGTTACTTCCCAATTAAGTCTTTCCCTCTATTGCCACTTAGCCAGCCTAAGTCAGACACTGGTTACGGTGTGCCCCAGGCTGAAGGGGGAGGGTATGAAATTGGCAACATGGTCTTTTTAAAGTCTCACTTTCAACCTAAACGAAGCACCAAGAAATCCCTGACTTCTCCATGGTGAGGGAATATGAAGGGAAAATTTATAACTATCTTCAGATAACTCTTCTTGCAAAATTTCTCCCCAAATTTAACTTTTCTTATTATTTTCAAGTCCAATGAGAGGTTAAAAATTGTGTAACCAGTGTCCAGACACCCAAAACGTAGCATCTTTCATATCTTAGACTCACAGGGAAAATGGACCACGACATTGTATATACTGAGCTCTGCCCTCGCCACAGAGGTATCCTATATCATGCTCTAAATAAAGGGCAAATAACATCAGTAGTGAGAGCTACACAGCCCTTCACAAACCTTACTGTTTTTACATTCAGGTAAGGCCCATTTTCTCAAAGATTTCTTCTCAGTTTAGTTGCCTTTTGGTTTAGATTGCTATAATTTTTTCTTACCCTGACCCAGTTATATCAACTCTAATTCTTAGGCTGAAAGTAGGAATCTGATCTTGTGATTAAGATCCTATACTGCTAGGTGGATTATCCAGACTCTCTTGCCTTATTTTTCCTGGTCTAAATCTAGAAAGGTCCATCCTAAAATGTCCCAAATTACAGGAGAATGTAAACCAAACTTCACTTGACCCAGTCTGCCCATTCACTTGACCCAGTCTGCCCATTCACCAATACATTTCTGACTTTACGTGATATAAACTTTCTGATGTGCATCACAGTGGAGGAATGGAAGGTGCTGACTAATAGATTTCCCTGCTTAAGAGATAGTTTGCCAACATGTCCTAACAGTAATAGCATTCACAAAGAATGAGTCTCTGGTTTCTCTTCAGATCGTATAAATCTTTCGCCTTTTACAAAGAATGAGTCTACAATAAAAGAAATGGGCATAATTGTTTAGCATCTACCAGGGCTTCCAGGTTGGACAAGGAAACACCAAACTCAGGAGATACTCTACAATTAAGGGGAACTCGTAGGTCAGTATGTTTGGGAAAAGCCAGTATACTATTTCCTTCTCTTGGACATTTATAATGCATGATCTCATGGTAAAGGGCAGCTCTGAGAATCCCCGGAAACTGCTTAAGCTTATTAACCCAGAATTTCCCCAAATTATTAACCATGGTAGCCTTTAGTTTGTAAACAAAGCTTTTAAAGCCTCTAGAAATAGTGTTTCTAAAGAAATATTCAGTTTCTAAGTTGGAAGGCATCTTAGGTCACAGAGTCCAAGTCCCTCCTCAGGAATAAATGCTTCCATAGATTCTTGGGTACATTTCCAAGAATTTAGGAAGGGAACCAAGAATTTAGCAGGGAAATGCATTTGTCTGTTGGGCAACTCTTAGATGCTGTCATTATGATAAGCCAGGTAATGGTAAGAGCATAAACCTTAGATTCAGAAAGTTCTAGATTCAATCTCTAGCTCTGCCTCTCCTTTGTGGCCTTGACCCAGTTACTAGACCTCTCTCAGCTGAGCACCCTCAGCTCTAATATGAGTATGGTAATGACACCTGTCTCCTAAGGTAGTGGAGAGGAATAAATAAAATAATCGATGGTAAGTGCTCAGTGTGGTACCTGGTACATAGGAAGTGTTCAATAACTGTTGGCCACTGTTATTATGAATCCTATATCTACTTAACAGAACAACACAAATCTATTACCATTTCCACCTGGCAGGACTTCAAAGTCACAAGGCTCTCTTCCAAGCAAAATATCCTATGCATTGGATAGTACGGCCTCAATTCCTCCCATCAGCCAAAAACTAAAATAAGATAAAATTGATCAAAATTATTTATAAATTATATACATATGATTGTAGTGTTTTGTGCATTCCAAAACATACACTAAGACAATATTTATTTCAAAGGATGAAATAAAGATTTAAAAACGGCGTCTGTATTTTTATCTTCTCTGATATACCATTTACATGGCGCAAAAAGCCTATTTTGCTCTAACTGTAACAATATTGTAGAGACATAAACATCATAGGCAGTGCTTTATTTTTTAAATCCTGAATTTAACTCACAGGTCATATCAATAGTAGATTTTAATAGCTGTCAAATCTGAGAACAAAACTTTTCTAAAATTTGCAGATGCAATGGAAGAACAGCTCCATAAATACATTCCCTCAGTCATCATTCTTAATGTTCAGTTCTACACTCCTTTTATGCAAATATTTTTGTTATATTCAGCCAGTAAATTTTCTTCCCTAATGTCAATCAGATGTTCTTACAAGCCACCTGGAAGATACAATATTTTTAATGAAAGCATCCAAAACCCCATGAAAAACCAGTTAGAAAATTGTATTTCCTTTTTTTTTAAATATGCAATATGAGTTTTCATATATGCTGACATACATCATTTTCAGCAATTAACCATTTATTTCCATTTTCCCACATGCTCTCTCCACTGCATAGATTCCTTTCAAATGCTGTTAACCTTCTGCCCTGTTAATATGTCACCTTTCCCTTAATGTGTCCAATTTGAAAATATCTGCTTTGTAGCATTATTTCTGATAGCCATTTGTCATCACAGAAAAAGTTGACAAATTTGGATCACTTGTCTTTTCGTAAAAAATGTGTAAGTCAGCTTTATTTTTGTCATCTCTTTGTAGTAATCACCCCTGCCCTCAACAAATCTCTAAGTGACAGTATGATCTTGACCAGAAAAAACTGGGGCCTAGAGACTAAACAGAATCAGACAGGTGAGAAGGTTGATCCAGGCAGGCATATTAGAAGGAAGTGGGGTGGGGGAGCAAATAGAGCAGAGGCAGGAAGAACCCAGGAAACTCCACGGTGGCTTCCAGGGTTTGCAGCAGAGCTCCAGGAGCCTCAGGTAGCAGATAGCAGACCAGCCCACTGAGGTGTCATGGAGGTCCCATAAGGACTCAGATACGGAAGCAGCATTTAGCACCCCAAAGGACTGGGGATGTGCAAGACATGACCGAGGTCCTAGCAGAACCAGGACATCAGACAGGCTCTCAGATACAGCAACTGGAATATAAGGCTGGAGCCTGGCCACAGCAGCAATAGTGCCTAGATGTGATGCTAAGTTTTCCTGAAAAGTAAATTTTTTCATCTCCCTTTGTTAAAAGTATCTGAGTTTCAGAGACTTCAACTAACCCCTAAAGCCAGATTGCTAAAATGTGATAAAGCCAGGGTTTGAACCCAGATCACCTGGCACCAGAGCCACTGCCCTTGAACTGTGCTACCTATCTTGCTCAGAAACAGAATCCGATTGTTAAACCAAGACACCAGGTCCAAACAGAATCTGCAGCCAGGTTGACAGCACCAACCTTTTGGAAATGCTGCTCTTGTGTACCTTTTCTCTGATTACTAAGGAGTTTGGTTCCATGGAGACTGAAACAAACAGGCCCAGTTAAATATGAGAATTAGTTAGATCCAGTTTTGAAGACATGAGAGTGGGAAGGCAGGAAACCAGGCTCTCCTACTGTCACGTGCAATTCCTTACACAAAATTATTTTACAGCAAGAGAAACTGAGACTCTGACAAGGTAAGTGAACGGCTCAATGTCATCCAGCTAGCTGTAGGGTTGGCACTCAAACCCAGGGTCTCTAACCTAAGGTTAGAGCTAGCTAACGTTGCCATCTAACTCCAAGATTCTGTGATACTATCCCTAGCCAGATGTTTAACTAATGATTCAGAGCACATATGTCAGTATCTTTCATCATGCTGTATATAGATATGCAAATTCCTGGTTAATGAAGATCTAGTTATGAGAAATCTCAATATCAGCAAGTTTCATAAAGGAATCGTTTCCCATACATTTGATCCTTAGTATCTTCAGATTCCATATTTGCTAATTTGCCTACTTGCTAAATTTATTTGCAACCCCAAATCAATACTTCAAACACGTAAATTTTCTTCTCTAATGTCAATTATCCTTGGACGTGGATATGTGCAGAGAGACACATATTATCTACTGGGGCTGAACAAGGCAACACTCGGCCTTCTTGTTTCGGATCTCACACTGTAAGCAAGTGTTCTTTGGCATGGTCTACTTAGTACCAAATTTTGTCATGTTTGTGCTTTTTAGTGGTGATCTCATGATTTGAAATGGCCCCCAAGAATAGGGCTAAAGTGTTATCTAGTATTCCTAGCCTAACAGAAGGATTAACATGCCTTACAGAGAAAATATGTGTGTTAGGTAAACTTCCTTCAGACATGAGTTATAGTGCTGCAGGCCATGAGTTCAATGCTAATAAATCAACAGTATATATTAAATAGGTGTCTTTAAAAAGGAATACCACACTAAAAAAGGTTACACATTGATCAAACCATGAGAAGAATGCTGTGACAAAAGGCTCATAGGACGTGCCCTTGCACTTCCCCTAGGGCCAGTGATTTACTAATTCAGTGCTTGAGATGACTTTATAGATTATAGAAAGTAACTACTGTGAGTAATAAGAATCAACTATATAGGATTAAGCTCACCTTACTCTTACTATTCTTATCCATCATTGGCCTAACTTCTTCCCAAATGGTCAGAAAGAAAAGAGTCAACTCCAACCTTATGTAGAAGACTTTAAAAATATTATTAAAAATGTAAAAAAAAAAAAAGATTCAAATTCAAATGGCTTAAAAAAGCAAATGAATTCTATTATTATAGGAAACCAGTTAGAAGGCAGAGAGAAAGGAGTTCAGCTTCAAATCCTCAGCCTTGGCTACTAGGAAGCATTCTCTGGCAGAAGTGATAAGGGGGGCATGCCTTCCCTGCTAGCTACAGCCCCTCCCGAAATCAAACTTTCCTAAAGCATCTCAAGGATCTGTTCAAGTCATAGCATGAACTCTGGCTGCCTCAAGTTCAGAAATAAGCAAGAGCTGGTTCACAGTCTCAGACTGATCATTCCATGCTCTGGTCGATTGGGAGAGAGAAAAGAGCAGCATTTTTTGGTTGGCATGTTTAAAAAAAGGGATATCTTGTCTTTTTTCCTGACTTATGATTCTCAGTCCAGTAGGTTAAATATTCACCTGCACAGTAGGTTCTCCATAACCACGGTTTCATTTGGCCTGATTACTACTGTGAAGTTCTGAGGTGAAGGGCTGTGAGAATAGGTACCATCTCTGATCAGGAAACCCCCAAGTCTTGTTGCTTCCCCTCTCTGCACTCTAAATGCCTTCCAATGCTGGCCCAGCAAGCCCACATTTCTCTTCCTCACTTTAAAGTTTCTTGAGATCATGCCGCCCCCCTCCTCCCCACCTTTTATTTTTCTCTGTTCCTAGCTCCTCTCCTGTGGTCCAGCTATGCACATTTACTACGTTTAGTTTATGCCAGAAGGCTCTGTGCTCTAAGATATCTGGTTCTCTCTTCTTCACATAAGCAGTTCTTCTGACTATTCCCAGTCCACATTGCTTTCCCCTTCTCTGAACTCTATAAAGATTCTCACAATCGGTAGCATACAGTTAGCACTAAAGCATTCTGTGTGTTTCATCTGTCCTAGGCTTCTCAATTCACTTGCAAGCTCCCTGAAGCCAGCAACACAAACACAGACTGTGTTAACTTAAGACAAATCAAGCACCCACCAATGATGATTAATGAAAGCACTAATGATGTTTAGGGTAGTCTCAGAGCCACAGGGTCACCTGTTCCTGAAAATTGAGTGTATTATCCTGAGACAGGATAGATGAGAATGTTTCCCACCAACTACAGAGACCCCACTAAGTTCATCCCAACAAAAGAGGTGCTCATTTTCATTATTGAAACCTAATTTTTAGGGACAATGAGGTACGATATGTGCTAACACCAGCTTAGAATGTGAAACTGGCTGTTAAGAGGGAAAACTCTGAGCCAGTTACCGTTCTTTAAAAGACCCATTTTCAGAACTTAAATTTGCTGACATTTTACCCTCAGGCCTTTAACTGTGTTTTGAAGATAAACCATGGTTGAGTGAATCAAAATAATTTTGCAGCAAATAGTCATTTGACCAAAGAAAACCCATTGAGACACAGAGTTCCTAGCTGATTACTCACTTCCAGTCTCCATCAGACATGAATTTATTGATCAGAGGGGAAAAATGAATTGAAAACTAAGTGTTCATCTGAACTCCATTTCCTATGTTATCTTGGGGTTATAGAGAGTCTCAACTACAGAGTTATCACCAATAATCCATCTCACTAGATGGTCACTAGATCTTTTTAAGTGTCTTAAACTCAGCACTACTGGAATAATTTTAGCCATTTTTGCAATGTGTTTTCTTTACTGTAAAGACAAACAATTTCAATGTGCATCTACAGATACATATATAGATAGATATTTCATAAGTATAGTGGCTACAAAAGCTCATGGTGTTGGTGTTAAATGATCTATCTATCCATTCTAATCAGGCGATCGTGAATTCTTCATTCCTTCCATTATATAAAACTCTTATTCATCCACTAAGAGAGATGAGCAAGTTGCTACCCTTATCGTGTCAAATCAGTTAGGTGTAATGAGCATAGATGATGAGTAATTCTTTGTGAGCTCATCTCCTGACAGCACATACCTGGCATAAAGAGCTTGGTAGAGATCAAGTGCATTACACATGCCAGCCACTGAGCCAACAGTGGATTTTCAGGAAAAACATGAATGCTACGTTCTCATGATTCACTATCTGGTTGAAGAGATGGACATTCAAAAAATAAACACAAAATAATATATATCTCAGAATCTTGATGAATGCTGAAAAGAAAAAGTTCCCTGATTTGTCCCAGGAACAAATCAGGGAACCTAAATTAGATTGGCATTCAGGGAGCTCCTCTCTGAAGAAATGACATTTGTAAGTAAACTCTGAAGGATGAGTTGAATTTGGCCAGATGGGAGACTTCCAGATAATCATATGCAAATACCTAGAGACAGGAAAAGAATTTAGTGTCTCTGAAAAACTGAGAGGAAGGCCCTAGGGCCTAAGTGCTTTGGGGAAATAGCATGAGATAAAGGTGTAAGAGTAGACAGTGAGGAGTATAAATTATGCTCCGAGCTTATGGAGGAGAACTAAAACCTTAGCAGCAAAGGAGTACTACAATATGATTTACGTTTTTCAAAAGAATGTTCTGTGTGCTGTATGGAGAATGGGTTGGAAAAGGACAAGATTAAATGTGTGCAAAGCAGGGGACTATTGCAGAAACCCAGAGGAAAGAAGTTGACAGCTTACTTTTGAATAGTGTCAGTGAAAATGGAATTCAAGATATATTTGGGAATGTAAAAGGACTCTGAAATATACTAGATAGTAGAGGAGAAGAAGCCATCTAGAGAGAAGAACTGAAAAGAAGTAGTGGAGGTAACCATGGCAGGGGAAGAAGCTTAGTCGGCTACATCAATGAGACATTCAGAAGGATGTGTGAAGTAAGCTTTAATTAGCAACAGACTAGGGAGGTCAGAGGGCACATTTAAATCTATGCAATATCGACACTACTTAAAACTTTGGGAAACAAGGCCTACCTAGTGAGATTATAGAGATAAAAGCAAAAATGCAGAATATAAATCAAGGAAGAAGAATACACAGAAAGCTGAAAAGGAGGAATAACACAAAAAAGCAAAATGACAGAAACTAACAGAAGAGAGAGACTGGCAGAGTTCTGAATGATGCGGAAAAGCCTGATGAAATGAGAATTTAAAGTGTTTGATAGATTTGGTAATTAGCACGTTGATGGATGTTAGTGTGACAGTCATAGTTTCAGTGCAGAGTGTAGGATAAATACAGGTTGGAGCAGGTGGAATGGGATATGAGAAAATGAAGACAGCATGTGCAGACGACTCTTTGGAACTCTGGAAACTTTGCTGTGGAAGAAGGGAAAAAAATAAGGCTTTGTGCTAAGTGAAAAAAGCCAGACTCAAAGGTTGCATTCTAGACAATTACCCTGACAAGACATTTTAGCAAAATTACGGAAACAGAAGACTCATCAGGGGTGGATAGGTGTATGAAATACATGGAGTGGTTAATTACAAAGGGAAACATGAGAATTCAAAGAGTGATGTCACTGTTCTATATCTGAATTGTACTAGTGTTACACAGCTACAGGCATTTGTCTTATAGACCTCCATAGCAAAAAATTCATTTTTATGTAAGTTTTTTTGTTGTTGTTTATTTGAGACAGAGCCTCACTCTATGCTGTGGGTAGAGTGCTGTGGCGTCATAGTTCACAGCGACTTCAAACTCCTAGGCTCAAGTGATCCTCTTGCCTCAGCCTCCTGAGTAGCTGAAACTATAGGCATGGGCAGCAATGCCCTGCTAATTTTCCTATATTTAGTAGAGACATGGTCTCTACTCCTACTCTGGCTCAGACTGGTCTTGAACTCCTGAGCTCAGTCAATCCACCTGCCTTGGCCTCCCAGAGTACTAGGATTATAAGTGTGAGCCACCTCACTCTGTCTGTATGTAAAGTTTTCAAAGTGAATTAACAGTGAAGGTTCTTCAGGTTGCAGGCAATCAAGACCAACTCCAGCTTAGGTAAACCACACCCAGGAAAAGGAAATGGGAGTGGAGAAGTATTAGAAGGACTTCAAATAACTCACAGGACTGAGCAAAATGCTGAAAGACACTGTGTTATACAGTTCTCACGTGCCACGTAAAAGCCTTCACCTTTTATGTCTCTCTCATGTCACCACATAAAAGCCTTTGCTTTTGGTGACCCAGTTTAATGAAGGCACGGCTGGACACAACCTAGCCTGGCCTTAGAAACCTCCCTCTCCTCTTCCTGTCCTGAGGCTTCTCGTGTACCTATTAGAGACGCTTGTCAGGAACTTACAAGTGTATAAGCCAGAAGTGGGGAGTTAACACCACAGGGTCACCTTTGACCAAAATAAAAGTCTATGGATAAATATTTCCCCTCACTTCTTTCCCCACTTTGATCAATAGTTCTGAGGACCATTTTGAAATTCTCCTACGTCAAGTCCTTGGGATTTAGGACCAATCACCAGTAGTGATGACCAACTCAATAATTCATCCTTGTATTGATTACCTTTCCTCCTTCCCTGTTCACTCCCCCTGTCCTGAAAGCTCTGCATTCATATTATCAAATATATTGCCCAGAGCCAAACTTCATCTCTGGCTCTGCTTCCTAGGGAGGGCAGACTGAGACAACCAGACCTTGAGAAGGATCCAGGGAAGGTCTATAATTTTCAGTGAACAAGAATTTATGACCATCCCTTAAGGATGCTAGCAGCAGAAAACTCACCTCTAACCAACCTCCAACCACTTTCCAGGAGAGAGTCCAATTGGCCCAGCTGAGGTCAAATGGCATGGAATCTTATGCTCTAATCCCAAGAGAATCATTTGGAGTGGGGAAGGGGAAGTTCTCCAGTAAATATGACAAAGTTGAAAGTAGGGGACAATTTAGGAAACTTTTGTTATCTAGTTGGAAGTTCCTTTGGGATCATATTAACTTATCAACTTTTGTCCTAACAAAGTACATTGTGGCCTCCTAGCCCCGTGGGCCTGAAGTATAAGTTTCTTTTCTCTAGGGGATAAGTACCTTGCTAGACCCTGGAGAGAATCTTAAAATATAACAGAAAACACAAGTGTAATTCATAGATATTATGGGCTTTTCTTACAGATTTTTCTGATGGTTCAAAACTGATATTTTTTTAAGGACATTCATACTCTAAAAATTGTTTAAATAGCCAGCTTCATCTTTATTCTCTCTTATTTTTGTCTCTCTCTAGGTTAATATCCAACACAGGTATTAATCACTTGCCAGATGTTCACAAGATTCAATCTCTCCAAAAGGTTTTACTGTAAGTTTTTCCTTGAGTGGTTATCAGCCCTTTACTCAGTAGCTGTCTTGCCCAGCAGCCTCCTGGGCCTCTAAGATGCACTGTGTACTCTGTGACCTCCAGCCGTGTCACTCTAGGTGAGCAGAGATGGGAAGACAAGCAGTAATGTCCTTGGATTTACCTACAGGGCAGTGAGTGTCAGTTTGGAGGAAGTCACAGGCTCCTCAATAAGAGTGCTGTACACAGAGCCAGCTTATAGCAAAATCTGGAAGTCACTCCTTTTTTCATTTTATAAAGAAACTATCTGACAAACAAGTTCATCCCAAAGTGTCAGTGGCAGGATGTTTTTGTCTTTTCCAAATGTATCTGTATGTTGAAAGATGAGGAGAAAAGGCAATGTAGAATGGCAACTATTTCCACTAGTGAAATCGAAGACTATGGACAGAACCAAAGGAATAGGTGGAGAAGAGGCATAAGGAGCTGGACGGGGAGGAGAGAGAGAGAGTTAGAGAATCTTGTAGAATGTTTTAACTGTTCTGAGCTCTTTACTATATTACTTCTATAGCATTCCTTCTATATTTATATGTTACATCAGACCTAACAGGGAAGTTTGACAAGAAGAGGAGGAACACAAACAGAAAAATGGGACTGTCTGATCAGGTCCCAATAGTGTATTTTTGATGATGCTTCAAATGCCCGGGGTGTCTGTTGTTGATTCTCACCCACAGCACCACCTACTGTCTCAGAGATTAAATTGAGTGTGCCATACAATTCACACTGTTAAGAGGACCACATGGCTAAGGAAAAAGAAAAGAATTCAAAGACCTCCATTCTCTCTCATTAAAGAGAGACAGGGAATGTGCCCACACACATAGCGCACCTTACAAACAACTGGCAACTGAGAAAACCACCACACGAAGGATATTTATAACCAAGACATCCATCCAGAACTACTGCCATCAAAGCATCCACAAGCAAAGCCAAAGTTTCTTACCCAACATATGCTACAAACACACCCATACAACAGGGGGAGGGGAGGAGGCATATAAATGAAAGAATATTAAAAATAAGAAATAACAGCTGACTTAGATGAGAAGGAATCAGCAAAAGAACTATGAAAGTAAGAAAAATCAGAGCAAAATGACACCCTCAAAAGGGAACACCAGCTTTCTAGCAATGGATACTAACCAAAATGAAAATATTGAAATGATAGAAAAAGAATTCCAAATATGGATTGTAAGCAAGCTCAATTAAATCCAAGATAAAATGGTAAAGCAGCTCAAAAGAACCAGAAAAATAATTCAAGAAATGAATGAAAAAAAATCACTAAAGAGATCAACATATTAAAAAAAAATAGAACTTCTGGAAATGGAAAATTCACTTAAAGAAATACAAAACACAATGGAAAAATTTTAAGAATGGACTGGACCTGGTAGAAGAAAGAATCTCAGAGCTTAAAGACAACTCTTTATAATTAAATCAGCCAAAAGTAAAGAACAGAAAATTAAGAAGAATGGAAAAAGCCTACCAGAAATATGGGTTCATGTGTAATGGTCAAATATAAGAATCATAGGCATCCCCAAAGGTGTAGAAGAAATGAGGGCTGGAAAACCTATTTGAAGGAATAGTTGATAACTTCTCTGATTTTGCTACAGACACAAGAAGCTCAATGAACACAAATAGTTGATAACTATTCATCACAAGTACTTGATAACTATTCATCACAAATAGTTGATAACTTCTCTGGGTTTGCTACAGACACACCACGAAGCTCAATGAACATCTGGGAGATTCATCACAGAGAGGTAATCACCGGACTGGCCCAAGTCAACATGAAGGAGGCACTCCTGTAAGCCATGAGGCAAAAACATCAAGTAATTTACAAAGGAAAATTCATCAAACTGCAAACTTTTCAACTGAGACCTTGCAAGAAAGAAGGGATTGGGGCCCTGTCTTCAGTCTTCTTAAATAGAATAATTGCTAGCCTAGAATTTTGTATGTCACAAAACTAAGTTTCTTACATGAAAGCGAAATGAACACTTTTCTGGACAGGCAACCACTGAGGGAAAGACCAGACTTGTCTTACAGGAAATATTCATAACCGCATTATACATGGATCCATATAATAGATACCCATAAGTGTAAAATTCCCCAAAAGCTTAAGCTTAGAGCTCATACAAAACAATAGCAAAAGGTAAAACAAAGCAACAAGGTACTATCCAACAGGATAAAGAGAATAAACATGTCGATTCTATCAACCACATGAATGGTTTGAATACCATACTCAAGAGACATAGGCTGGGTGAATGGAAGAAAAAATAAAACCCAAGAATCTGCTGTTTCTAGGAAATACATCTAACACACAAGGACACATACAGACTAAATGTGAAGGGATAAGAAAAAAAATATCACGTGCAAACGGAAGCCAAAAGAAAGTAGGCATAGCCATTCTCATATCAGATAAAATTGACTTTAAATCAACAATAGTAAGGAAAAACAAAGATGATCATTAAGTAATGGTGAATAATTCAACAAGAAGACAAAATAATCCCAAATATGTATACACCTAACACAGAAATGCCTAGATTTATAAATCAAACCCCACTAAATCTAAGCAAAGAAATACATAGCAGCTAGACTTCAACACCCTACTGACTATACTGGACGGATCGCCCAAGCAGAAAATAAAAAAAGAAACAGTGGACTTAAATAGGACTCTACAACAAATGGGGCTAGCAGACATTTATGGAAAATTTTTGTGCAAAAACTACTCAAGACACATTCTTTTCATCAATATGTGGACCATTCTCCAAGACTGATCATATCTTATGCCTCACCAAATTAAAATATGAGATAGTACAGTGGAATAAAACTAAAAATCAACTCCAGGAGAAACATTCATTTCTACACAAAGTAATGGAAATTAAACAACCTTCTACTGAATGATTACTGGGTCAATAATGAGATTAAGATAGAAACCAAAAGATTCCTCAACCTGAATGACACAGGAGACACAAACTATCAAAATCTATGGGATATAGAGAAAGTGCTCCAAGAAGGCGGTGTAGAGACTTCTCACCAGCTTCTTTCTGGGGGGTTGTGGAGAGAAGTACCCAGCTGCCGGCACATGGATTATCCCAGTCAGAAACAGCATTGTGAAGGCACAGTAACAGCATGGGATACCAGGAGTGGAAAAGCTCAGAGAGGAGAGAGGCCAGCACAGAAAGTGGGTGAGGGAAGTGTGAAGATCCAGAAACAGAGCCTGTATGTGGAATCACTGGTGAATTAGGGCCACCAGAGAACCTCCTCCACTCCCCCAAACTCCCTGTGGGCATGGACCAAGGACCGAGCCAACCTCTGAGTGGGCTGAGGGCTGGAGAGTGTGAACTATCCTGCAGTCTCTTTGCGCAAAGCCAGTAAATTTTGGCCAGTCTCCTCACAGAGCACAGGGCAGGTCTGGATGTGGAATATGAGGGAAGGATTCCTGGCTGCCTAGCAGGCATTGGAGAAATAGCACCCCTCCACCCACTTCAACAGAACTCAGGGTTGGCACAGTTTACTAAGGCCCAGAATCCGCTGAGCCCACATGGCCCAGGTCGGCATAGCTTTCCAGGGACTGGCTGCATGGCCGGCTTTGGTTCTACCTTCCAAGCTTAGGCAGCCATCCTTGGGCTGGTTCTGTAGCTCCACTAACCATATCAGGGAGTTCCCATTCTCCCCACGGACCTCCTTTCAACCTCCACTTGTATCACTGAGGCATGACCCCCATCATAGAATAGTCACATAACACCCTAACAGGTCCCAGAACTGGACTACCACACCTCAGAATGTCCGGCATACTCCGCAGGCCTGTGGCTCCACCCCAAAGGCTCCAACACCAGCACAACTTTCCACTCCCAGAACAGAATGGGAAACTAGCCCTGATCGCCTTGACACTCAGCTGGAAAACATTCAGTAATCCAAAAGCCAGCTAGATTCCCACATCTAGAATGGAATCATCAGAGAAATCAAAACTACTTTGAGATATCACCTAACTCCAGTGAGAATGGCCCCCATCACAAGGTCCCAAAGCAACAGATACTGTTACCGGTGCAAAGAGAAGTAAATACTAAAGCATAGTTGGTGGGACTGTCAAGTAATACAGTCTCTATGGAAAGGTGTATGGGCATTTCTCACAGAACTAAAAGTAGACCTACCATTTGATCCAGTAATCCCCTTAGTAGGCATCTTCCCAAAAGAAACAAAGGGGTTTTGCCAGAAAGATATTTGCATCCAAGTGTTTATTGCAGCTTGATTCCCGATTGCAAAGCTGTAAAAACAACCCAAGTGCCCTGCCGCACATGACTGGATGAATAAACTGTGGGATGTGTACCGCGGAATCCCACTGAGTGGTAGGCCTGCAGCAGCCGCCTGTGGTTCAGGTGGGTCACCTTCTAGTGTGAGAGAGAGGCCGGAGAATAAACAGGAAAACATTCGAATTTGAAGCTATTTCCTTTAGGGCATTTGAATCACTGAGGGTTGAGAGGACAATAACAGATAAGCCATTTTCCAAAAGAGGCCCTCAAGGGAGACGATGTTTCCACCCAAAGAGCCTCACACAAGAGACTGGAGGAAGCCCTGGAGGCCAGTGCTCCCCGGGGTGCTGGGCAGTCTGTGGTCTGAGAGTCCAGCTAATACCTCTGGGAGACATTTACATTTTTTGGAGACTAGTACAATGCCACAGAAAATAATTTTCTAATGACAGAATTCTAGAAAAGTTAAGTTGACTTTGTATTAAACTTAGTTGGGTTCCATAAAAGATAACTGATGAATTTTAAGAAACCACCTTAAGTTTTAATCTTATTTTCTCATTTCATAATTGCCTGATTGAAATAAAACATTCCCTTTAGATAAAGAAGTTGTGGGGAAAAGTTAATTCTTAAACTAAATATCTAACATTCTTCTAGGAAATACCCAGGCATATTTGGCTGACAGTCATAAACTGTACTTGAGAAAGTTGTTCATATTAGAAGATGTGGGGCCTTGATTGACCCCTGTACCATCTGGTGCTCATCATCCTTCATTGTCTGGGTCTTTTTCCTCGTTAGTATAATGCGGGAGTTGAACCAGCACCATTTTGAAGGTTACAGAAATGTCTAATCTGTATTACTTATGATTTTTAAATGAATTTTTAAAAAATGCACAAAGTCAAATAAGCATAAGGCCATACAATAGGTACCCATATCAATCAGGGTGTGCTTCTCATAGTTAAATTAAAATGTTATTGACATAGAATTTATGACCGTTCTATTAAAGAATAACAACTACAGAAGTAATGTTTATAAAACAATAACAGTAAAAACAAAACCTCCATTATACAATAAAATTGTTTACAGAATATTCTTGCATGCTGTATTTGCTTTTTATTTGAAAAATTAAATGCCTGATGAGTTTCGGCCATTTTTACAACATGAGATTTTTTATGCTGTAGAGTAAGTTAAAGACACACCCAACACAGGCAGTGCCATGCACAGGGCAAGGTAGTGGCAGGGCTCAGAGGACAGCTCTAACCGAATTTCAGGATTTTTATAGAGTTGGCTGAGTAGCATGACCCAGAAATTAAATTGAGTTAGGATTTTGACCAGATTAGATTTCTGATGACAATGAAAAAGAAGATTAGGAACAATCCTGAGAGGAAGTTCATTTCTTAAACCTGCTAGTCTCACAAATTTTTTCCTAACAGTCCATCAAAACTCTTCATTCCAGGCTTTTTTGTCCATGAAATTTCACCTCATTTTGTTTCACAGTTCAGTTGCATCCATTATTTCAAGATCCTCTCACCTAACTCCTAAGTAATAGTACTTGGAACCAAACATCATTTCTTACTCCAAAGAGTATTCTTGTTTTATATGTTTTTTTATTCTCTGCCCTGACATCCTTGCAAATTTTATAGTTTTGCCATTTTACTCTAAAAAATTATGTTCCATTTTCCCAGGGAAATCTCATCTATCTCTGAATGCTCAGAGCCTGAGCATCACTTCAGCATGTGGGACATTAATCACTAGGCAATAACTCCTCAATTCTTGAAATTCAGAATGTTGATGTAAGTAGAGGCCAAAAATCAAGTTGAAAGGTAATCAAGCATTTTAAGAATGTACCAAATTTTTCCTGCATAAAGTTATTATGCTGCTTAATACAATTTCTGTTTTTATGAAAACAGTGGAATTTCCAACAGCCTGTGGAAATTCTACACTGAATAAAGAAATCCTCTTATGTTTAAGTTACTTAAGATTTTTTTTAGACAAGGATATACCTCATGCTCCTTACCATCTTTTCTGGGAGCTAAGTCTGTTTAGATATTGCTCTGGGCCACCAGGTTTAGTCTAGAACAACCCAGTGGGGCCAGCACTACTGACCATGGTTCTCTTCTCTCCAGGTAATCACTCAATAAATGGGTATTCTTGTTGTAGTTATTATTACTATCTACTATACTGTGCTAAATGCTTTACAAAATCTCACTTAATATTCACTACTAAACTCTGCGAAGTAGGTAGCATTTTCTCCATGGTATCATTAAGGTAGGCCCATTGGGGTTAAGTAGCCTCACACAGTTAAGTTAGTAATAATGTAAAACTAATTCGGTAATCCCTGAAGTTTGTACTTTGCCTTATGTCATATGATCTCCTTGGAGGCTGGTGTTGCAAATACAAGTATACCCAGACTCACAGCAAAGCTGTATTTGTTCCAGGAACCTAGTATTGCACGGGTTTCACAGTTTCTCACTTGTGTTCTTAATGCACCATTATGGTCCTGAGACTTTTCTCATTCAACTAGAATTATTTTTCCACTCAGAATAAGTTGAAATCAAAATCTAAGGCAGATTTCTAAGTTTATTTTTACTCCGTTTAATCTATTCAAGTTCAGAATAAAATTGTTTGTTTTCAAGGAAGTGAGCATTTGCTCCATGAATCCTTTTTTTTTTTTTTTTTTTTTTTTTGGTCCATGGTTTGTCCATTGATTAGGATACTTCTTGTTACTGGAAGTGTTATCCAAACTGGCAAACATATCACACATAACAAGAAATGCAGACAAACAAATCTGACAATTAATTTTAGGAACTTACCACCATCACTTACACTGGCAGTACTATACACACAGCTCGGTAAGATCTCATACATAACCTTGGTATCCCAGTGCTGACGGCTGTGTTCATAGTGTGTGGCAGTGTCTTGCTGAGTGGCATTCATTATTGTTGTTGTGTGTTTTTGTTTTTGTGTGCTGTCACAAGAGTGTAGGAGCTTGAATTAGAGCAACAAACTTAAAGTTCCTTTTAAATTTGGCAAGAGTGGAAGCGAAATCAGGCACATATTTGTCCAAGTTTATGGGGATAATGCCACGGGACTAATCTGGGGTTAGGATCAAGGTTTGAATCATAGCCCTAAAAATAAAAGTCAAGCATTTTTACTTAAAACATAAGACTTGTCAAGATCGGAAGTCTCTTTCCTGTCACACTATAAGCTACCTGTGCCTCTGACCAAGCGCCTTGGAGCATCTAAAGTCTCCCAGGACCAACTTGTTTCTGAATTTCTGCACTCACCAGGCTATTTCAGGAGTCTGAGACTTTGCATATATCTGCGTTTGCCTGAAATGCTTTTTCAACTCAACCACTACCAGTTCCCCATCCTACCCACTAATTAACTGCAATTATATACCCTTTGATTGCAGCTTAAGCGTCACATTTTTCAGGACATCCCTGTAGATCACTCCTCAATGTAGATTACTACCTTTTCTGCTGTATTTCCTCATTTTTCATTTACATGTCCAACGGAAGTACCAAAATGATGTGCCAAAAACATGAAACTGTCATGTGATAATGGACCAAAGGTTTCTTAAGGACACAGATAATATATTAAGTATCTTGGAGTTCTCAGCACTTAGCAGGGTGACTAGTACTTAGGGAATGCTTAATAAATGCTTCTTAAATTTCTTTTAATTCTTTCTCAATTTCAGAGAAATCTTCTTTTAATTATTATTTTATTTTCACAAGGCTTCTTCTCTTTCAGGCATTCCCCTTTTTAACAAAAACCAACGTAGGTGAATATATATATATATTACATATATATATATTTTTAAATTTTGTGATCCACCTGTATATAATTGGAACGTTTTTATTACCATTTATCACTTAACCTTAGGAGAAGAATGTTGTGCCAATTTACTCTCTGATAACTCCACTCAAGCACATGGAAAAAATAACCACTCCTTTCCCTTAGAAGAAAAATCAGACCGTCGTCAGTAGAGCAATTTGATAAAGGCCCACTGTGTTCTTGTCTCTCACATTTCAAGTTTGGAGTGTTAGAAACTCTGACAGTCATTTTGTATTTAATCAGTGCAAGAAGAAAACAAGACTGTTGAAATATTGTTTTATATCACAAAAAGTGGTAACCTGATTTGTCCTGAGTCTAAAAAGACAAGAGAATATTGCCACAGACACATTCAGATTCAAAGCAGATATAAAAAGCTAAGTGGATTTTTCATATTCTGCCAGCCTAGTTGGGCAAGACAATTGCAGGAAACAGGGAGAGAAGTTAATGTGCAATCCCAAATTGAATGGACTTGTAAAATTGCAAATCCAAAGGGGTGAAAAATGATTCAGAATGACAAAAGGATTAATGACAAAGAATGCCTTACTGTGACACACAGAATTAATTTTTTCTAAAGGAAGACTAAAAAAATTCTTTACTACATATCCCATAACTTGGACACTGACTAAAGTATTTTTTCCTCAGAAGAACACATGTAGAAGCAGAGAAGCAAGGCTCTGGGACAGCAACTAAAGGAGCTGTGAGAGTCGCTCCATGCAGGAAAGGTCCAACAGCTCCTGCCCAGGTGAGAGGGCCAGTTACCCCCATCTAACAATTCTTGATCAGTCTTCTCATTTTCACAATATATCCACGCCTGCCTAGTGGAGTCACTTTAATCCTTCATTCTGGTCTCTGAGAGAGCAACCTTGACCACTCCATCAAAAATAGCAGCGTTCCATCTCACAATCTCTTTCTGTGCTTTTTCTTCATAGTGCTTATTACAACCTGAAACTACTTTCCCTATTTATTGAATTATTTATATGCCATCTCCAATCTCCATTACTATAAGGGAATATATTTGGTCTATTTTGTTTACCTCTTATTGCATCAACTGGAATTTTGTAGGACATCACCTGCTCAGTAACTACATATATGTTTATATATGTATATGTGCACATACATATTTCTAAATGAATGAATTACTTTGGTGAGATTTCCATTCTCATAACAAATATTTTGATGTAGTTGCTAGTGAATCTAAAGCAGAAATAAGGCATTTATGTGGTAAAACACACACACACACACACAAACTCATACTGCAGTCAAGAGTTGTGAAAAAGCAATCCAGAAGGGCCAAAGGGATTCGATGTCCTCAAGGTAAGTAACCTGAAGAAAGTTTCATAATGTAATGCAGACTGGGAAGAAAGCAGATGCTCTTTTAGCCTAATAAAAGATGAAAAGTATGTTGACATTGAGGACATGTGCCTCACAGAAAGACCCTGAGAGGGCTGTTGGCAGAAGACTAATCCTTACCCTATAACATCTATCATTTTAAGACAAATTTTGGGGTTCAACCAAAACCAGTAAGAGAAAGTAAAACAATAATCTACCATGTGGATTCAAGATTACCCTTAAACTCCTCCTTGGTTTCTCTTAGCTCAGGACCATATCTTTCCCTTTTCCCTAGTCAGCAGCAGAAGAGTATAATTAAAGCTGTGACTTATACCCACAAGGTACCAACACACAAGAAGGGGCCAAGAAAGATCCACGGCTCAGGAATACAAGCAAGATGGGGCCTCCAGGGGAAGCTTATACATGAAGAAGTCTGAGATTATCTCCATGAGGGTAGGCTTAGAATGTCTGCACATCTACAACAAGTTTTATTTGGTTGTTGGGGACAATTTAGCTCTAAATTGCTATACTCCATCTTTTTGTTCTTGACCCTGTGTGGTTTAAATTCCATCACTATGCAATTTCAATAATAACCTCTGAGTCATTTCAAGGTTTTTCACAGAAAAGGGGGAGTAAAATATTTCCTGAAGCCCCATGACAACCCTGCAATCACAAGTGAGCAAAACTTCATTGGTGAAGACAAAGAGCTGGTGAGAAGAGTTACTCAGAGTTATCACAGGTATAGGTAAGGCTGATTTCTTTCATTTGAAAAAGGTAAAAGGTCCACAGCTCTCGAAACTAAAAGTCTAAGACTATGGTACACACAGAAAAAGAAGTATAGTCTGCTTCCACAATTTTAATATTGAGGCACAAACATGGTCAATGAAAAATATATAAGTTGTCATGTCTTAAGCTGTTATGTCAATAAATAAATGTTAAATAAAACCATTTTCGAGTTATATGCAATATTAGAAACAGAATATTACCATGTCATGATAAACTAAGGTTTTTTTCAGAAAAGGAAAATTTATTCAGTATTGAGACATAGCCTAGCGGAAGCATTTCCATTGATCTTTTTCTCTAACCATCTTACAAAGGTCAACATAAGTTTATGAACTCATCCTAGGAAAAGTGCTACATATCTCATTCCTGAATAGAACTATGGTCACATTCAACGCATTCTCCATGGGAAGCTATGCACTGACACCACTGCCTAGTTCACCCTTCAAAGCAACGATAGAACTCCTTTCCTAGAATGGCCCTCAGATCTATTGTCATACAAGATGTGACAATTAAGGTCAGAAACTCATCCTAGAAAAAGTGCTACATACCTCATTGCTGAATATCACTATGGTCACCAGATGGCTAAGGTGAGTACTTTGTGAAGGTGATGAAAGTGACCATAGTGATATTCAGCAGTGAGGTATGCAGCACTTTTTCTAGGATGAGTTTGTGAACTTAATTGTTTGACTTTGTATCATGTCAACTTTAGTTTATTTATAGGTGGGCCCAGCTCTTTCTCATTCCCTTAAGCCTCTATATACTGGCAGTTTTCAGAGGTTGTATTGATAAAAGATAGGTTGAGTATAAAGGCAGAAAGTACTAAGGCAACACCATTGGCACAGAGGGTAAACAATCAGAATATGCTGTATCAATGTGAAAAATATTTTTAATAAAAAAATTTTAAAGAAAAATGTGTCAACAAAATTGACTCAAAAATTATTTGAGAATCTAAATGAAACTTTTACAAGTTTTTCTACAGCTACTGAATGATTCTCTCAAAGAAAGTTTCTAGAAATTTTGATCAATATTGCATATTGAACACATAAGTCCACCAAAATATCCATGAAGTGAGAAAATAGAAAGAAATATTAGAATAAAACTATAACGAGTGTATAAAAAATCTAGAACAATGTTTAACCAGATGTCTGGTTATTGTGGCCTAGCCAAGTTTATATATAAAGGTAACCATCACAGATGATATTTGAGGAACTCCAAAAAAAGAGGTGCGGTTGACAATTCTAATTACTGAGAAAACTGAAAATCATAGTCCAACACATATGGGGAAAAGAGAATGCTTGGGATTTTTCCAGAGTCCCCTTCATTCTCCACAATGCACCAACAGATATAATGAACAGAATGATTGGGCAACTGTCAGGATTATGAACTTGGTCTCTGTACACAAAGCAGATGGACCAGTTGGCTCCTTGCCCTTCCCTACTTGAGTTGAGCAATGGGTAGCAGCACTACTAGCTGCAATTCTCAGTTCTACTGACAGAGTCAATAGCCAGGTTCTCACTCTCAGAGAATCAGAGATCACACACATCTGGAAGCCAGAGTGAGGCACATCCCGCACTTTACTACAAGCACATAAGTAGTACCTACCAAGGGGAAAACAGAAATTCTTAAATTCAGAGATAAACTCACAATCAAAATCACCCATTATCTGAAACAGGCGTGTGAAGAACTATAAAAATAACAGTTTGAGCAAAGCACAGAAGGTCAAGGGATGATATGGCCTGAGATGGCACTGGAGCATTAGGAAAGCAGACCGTGCAAGGCTTCATAAGCCGAGCTGATGTTTCAGCCTCATCCAGAGGGAAACAGAAATCCATTAAAGGGCTGGGCTTTTAGTTTTGATGTAGTACAACAAATTAAAAACAAAAATAAAACAAATAATGTGATTGTCACATTAAGAAAATAGTTTGGAAGAGCTTTCCATTTTCAGTTATAATAGATAAACCAAAACATATTTCCCACTTAAAAAAAAAAACTTAAAATTCCAGATAAAATACGAAAAACATCCATCAGATGGTAGGAATATAAGAAATATTGAAATCAAAATCCACATATATACACGAACCCCTCTAAATAAAAGTAACACAGAAACCATGTTTTGGCTTGAGTTCAGTTAAACATGCTGAACTCAAGCTTTGTTTTCCATGCTTTTTTGGTACAGGTAAAATGAGACACAGTGCAGGGACAAGAAAAGTATAAGAAAAAAACAACAGACTCTATTTTCATAAATCTTGTGCCCCAGAAGGCATACTCTCAACATTTGGATGAATTAGAAATAAACTAATAACTTCCTAATCCTTCTTTTGCCAGGGAAAACTGCAAGAGAAGTTTTCTATTTCAATGATGGCAATGAGAAAAAGGAGAAAACACCCCTGAGAAGGGTGACATGAGTGATTCTGTCATGAGTTTGCAGCTCAAATTCACATTGATAGGGTAAAGCAAAACACATTATGTGGTGATTTTAAGTAAAGTGGTCTCACACAGGTATTGTCTTTATTTGCTGGAGAAATAAAGCAAATCTACATGAAGGAAATTGCCTTTATCCTAAGCTTCAAAGAATTCACACAAATAAACCTATAAAGAAAATGAGCAAATTACAGTAAAAATAACATAAAAATAATAAATCACTAAGCATCAAATGAAAACCAGCAGAAACAACAAACAGTTGAAATACATCTGTAGAAAATATGTAATAATTATTTTATTATGTTTAATGTGATAAAAAAAATCTAAAATATCAATGCAGAGTACAGGGAAGCACAATGACCCAGAAAAAATATATTAAAGTATAAAGTGGAAATGTAAGAAAAAATATTAGTAATTAATTAATTAATTAATTAATATTTAAAATAATCATAGTAGTATTAACAACAGTTTAGATAAAATTAATGAACTTGTGAACTGGAAAATACATCAAGAAAAGATATGTACGGTGAAGAAAAAGAGCCAAAATATATGGAAAATATCATACACAAATTAACACACGAGGAGGAAAGAGTAAGACAGTCCAGTATGTATCAATCCAGACTCCAAAACACAGAGAAAGAGGCAATATTTGAAGAAATAATTACTGAGAATGCTTCAAATCTGATGAAAGACACCAATGCACAAATCCAAGAAGTTCAATAATTCCCATGCCAGAAAAAAATCATCCACATTTAGGCTAATAATGAAAGTACTGAACACCAAACATAAGATAACATAACATATAAAAATAGTTTTTCAAAGAGAATAATATAATTGAGAATTGACTTATCAATAGCAATACAATGGAAGTAAAGATGTAGTAGAATGAAATCTTCAATCTATAATATTTTACAATATAGTTCTTGCAAATATTGTTATATTCTTCCAAACATAACTAGAAAGGCTGAACAAAATGTAAAGAAAGAGGAAAAAAATGTGTTTGAAAAGGTCATATACCTATCCTTTAGGTAACAAAAGATTGAGGGACCAAGCACAGAGAAGTGAATTCACATTTATTTATTTTTGTTTGTTTGTTTTTCTTTTCTTTGTTTTTTTTTAAGTCATATACACATAGGTCATGTATAAATTAATGCACTTATGGGGAACAATGTGCTGATTTTATATACAATTTGGAATGCTTAGATCAAATTAGCTAATGTAGGGTTTCACCTCATTTACTTAATATTGTGTTAAGACATTTATATTCTATACTTAGTAGATTTGACATGTACCCTTGCAATATGCACCATAGGTGCGGTCCCACCATTTACTCTCCCCCCATCAAACCTCCCCTGCCCGCCTCTTCCCTACTCCATCCTGGGCTATAGTGGTGATTTAGCTTTCATATGAAAGTGGGAGTGATTTGAATTCACATTTATTGTCACTTTTCTCACTAAGGCCTATGCTGTCTTGAAAGCTACACTGAGAGATTGAAAAGCTGAGCAGAGCTTTCAAGAGGATTTAGGGCTGGGGAAAATTTGGGGCTAGGATTTGGGGGTCCAATAAACACCTCAAGGGCTACACTCTAGGCAGAGCAGTGAATTAAAAATAAATACAGACCCTGAAGGCCAGATTTGAAACAATTATAATCTCTAATTAAATTGAAATTGTTATATATGTCTCAACCTTAACTTTACGTCCTCTCCAAAGGAATATTTTTCTTCAAAAAATAAAAAGAAATGCGAATGAAAACCATAATGAGATACCACTACCTACCCACTAGAAGTATTAAAAATTAAAGAGCCCAACAATACTACTTAAAATATGTAAATAACAGATAAAATGTACTTTAAAGAAAAGATATTAATAGAAATGAAGTCAATAGCTTTATCAAATTGCAGTATCAATTCACCAAGAAGAGTTTACTGTTTTAAAAATGCAGTTACTTAAAACAGCAGAAGTTGGGGGATTCTGGGAAGATGGCCGACTGGTAGCAACCCTGGTCAGAGGCTCCTGAGCAAAGGAAGAAAAACTGGTTGGAATCAGAATCTATGAAGCCAAAGACGGGGAGCTGAGCCCGGAAAGAAGTTCGGCAAGCTATAAATCCAAGGAAGATCACTTAAGAACATAAAATACAGGTACAAATCGGGCCCCAGAACTGCTTACTAGAGCCGCCCCCCTCCTGTGGGTGGCGGGCGGCCACAGAGAAGCCCCCTGCGCCC
>CAUYTI010085409.1:0-24412 GCA_963575145.1 Galago senegalensis
TATGTATACCATGGAGTACTCTCAATCATAAGAAAAGAGAATGAATTAATGTCTTTGCAGCAGTTCAGATGATGCTGGAGACCACTACTCTAAGTGAAGTATCTCAAGAACGGAAACAAACACATGTTCTCTGTAATGATGGGCACACATGTGCACAGGGGAAGTAAAGTCATTGGAAATCAAGCAGAGGGGAGAAAAGAGCAAAGGAAGGGACAAAAACCTATGAAATGAATACAATGAACACTATTGAGGTGATGGCCTCACTAATACCTCTGACTCAATCATGACGAAAGCTATCCATGTGACAAATACATTTGTACCTCTTCAATATTTTTGAAATAAAATTTAAAAAACAAAATAACGTGTTGTTGAGGATGTGGAGAAATTGCATCAGTGATTTTTATAGTGTGATCCTCAGACCAGCAGTATAGGGATCACCTAAGAACTTGTTACAAATGCAAATTCTTAAGCCTTGGTGCAGGCTTACAACCAGAAACTCCTGGGGTGAAAACTCCCCTGGGGCAAACACAGCAAAGTGTTTCAGGATGGTCAGGAGATTCTGACACATGCTGAGGTCTAAGAACCACTGACCTATGCATGTATTTGCATGATTTTTCTAAAGCACACTTTTTACCATGCTCCTGATCCTCTGCTTAAAACACTTCATCATCTCCTAGTTCATCTTCAAAATGCAATCTAGATGCATCTTAGCATAACATGCATCATGTAGTCTGATTCATGTACTTCTCTACCCTCCTTTCCCAAACATTAGCAGGCTAGGCCACTGAAACTCACTTAGTTCCCCTTTGGGGCATGCAGTGTGTTTCTGAATATTGGAAAACTCTACCTATCCTCTTATACCTAGTTCATTCCTAGTTACTCTTCAAGTTTCTCTCAGTTGTCGCCTTCTCCATTCAGTTTTCCTTTCACCATCCTCTCCTAGTCTTCTTCCCAATAAGGCATACTTAGAACCCAGTCTTCACCGTGTTCTCATACCATACCAACACTTTAAATTGCTAGATATAATTTTAAATGTCTTTTTTTGAAAGATAGGAACATCTTAAAGAAACTGGAACTTAATGATGTCTTCTTGCTCAGTCTTGATTCTACGTACCTGACTTCAAGAGATGAATAACTGCTCTCATTAATGAATAAGGATAGCTACAACACCTGAGTAAATTAAGGATTGCTTACATTATGATCTGAACTTTCCACAGTATAGTTATGAAATAGAAAAGAGCTTTTAGACTAGATACCCCAAACAGGTAAACAGATAAAAAGAACATGAAAACATGCTTGCAAAAAATATCATATATGTTTTTTATCAAAAGTGGAACAAATAAGCTTTTTGAATTCAGTCAATGCAAGGGGCCCAGAGTGAACTAGAATCAGGAAACCAGAGTGGGATGTTGGTTCAAAGGCTACAGCCCAAACTGATGGTCTTTGCTCATCTCAGTTATTTCTAGAGGCTCAGGACAAGGCCTGGGCTAAAACAATGTAAGGTATTGAAATTGAAAACCCTGAGTAACACTAGGATTATGAAAGACAACAGTCAAGAGAAACAAAGCACTAGAAAATATGCTTCCGACAAGAAAGGAGACTTAAAAAAATGAAAAACAAATAAATCTTGTCTATTTCATCTTAGATTTAAGGTAAAAAAGGATCTCACGAATTTTCAAGAACAGAGCTCATTCACATCCTTTACCTTTTGAATAGTATTCGTGTTTTCAGGAAAGTTGCAAAGCAGGAAACTCATGACTTACAATCAGGACTTACATTTTCAGCTGCGACACAAAAAGAATGTTGGAAGTCATCGTTCCTATCTTCATAACGAAAAAAAGGCTGAACAGACTGAAAACTCACAACTCTTCCTAGATCTGTCAGAGAATTGAACGGACAGAGCAAACTGCTGCCCTGATGACGAGAGATTTGCGAATACTGAGAATCACAGCTGAGATCAGTTTACCAGCTACAGCTAGGTTGGTAGGAACACTTAAATGATAATCGACCACCTGAGGCTAAGCGTGGACTAACTTAAGAATTAAAAGCACCTGGAAGCCTCCTCTTATGCTGAATCCCTCAAACTCTCAAGAATTTATCTTAGGAAACTCACCAGTGCCCCATGATGAAGACTTTTCTTGTGCTTCAGGCCAGGAAGAGGGGAAAACATTTTAAAATAAGCCCAGATGATTATCAGGGAAAGAGACCTACCTCAGGTGAAACTACCTTTCCTCACACAGCCTTATCTAGCCTGGGGGAAGAGCAATTTAATTAGACAACTCCATAACCCTCTTACCTTCCTCATTCACTTAAGAGGGAGGAAAAAATGCCAAAGAAACATTTTTTTTTTTTTGGAGACACAGTCTCATTCTGTAGCCCTGGGTAGAGGGCCATAGCATCATAGCTCACAGCAACATCAAACTTGCCTCAGCTTCTCAAGTATCTGGGACCACAGGTATATGCCACTACACCCAGCTAATTTTTTTTTTATTTTTAGTAGAAATGGGAGTCTCACTCTTGCCCAGGCTAGTTTCAAACTCCTAAACTCAAACAATCCACCTGCCTCCTCCTCCCGCAGTGCTAGATTACATGCAGCATCACCATCCAGGGACTCAAGTCCACAAAGAAAACAAAATAAAAAATCTTATTTAATAGTAAGTTGATAGAATCCCCACTCTTTACTACATTCACAAGGCTTTGGTGTAACAACAGTAGATTACACCTGAAAGAGCTGTAAGACATTGGCTCTGTTTTAAAAATTAGAGAAACTCAAAGAAAAGAAAGGAAGAAAATTTTAAAACAGTGGTTCTCAACCTTCCTAATACTGTGAACCTTTAATACAGTCCAAAGGGGTTGCGACCCACAGGTTGAGAACCGCTGTAAAAGACAAGCAAACTAGAGGAAGCAAAGGCCTCTCACACATAGCAAGCATTGAACACAATCTACCCGTTAGCAAAATATTGCAAGGCATTCTAAGAGGCAGGAAAAAATTACAGACTGAAGAGGCAAGGCAAGCATCAGAATCAGGCTCAGAAATGATACACATTTGGATTTGTCAGCTAGACAATTTAAAATAACTATGATTAATATGTTAAGACCTCTAATTAAAAATTAGACAACATGCCAGAACAGAGGAGTAATGCAATGAGAGGGAAAAAATCTCTAAGAGAGAACAAAAAGGAAATGCTAGAAATAAGAAACACTGGAACAGGGACAAAGGCATTTGATAATTTCTCCAGCATTTTTTTGATAATTTCTTGGGCATTTATTTCTTGCACTTAAGTGAGTGAGGAAGGTGAGAGGGTTATGGAGTTGTCTAATTTCACCTCGTATTCTGAATGTGGATGAGGAACGAATCAGTGAGCTTAAGATACGTCAACAGAAACTTTCAAAAGTGGTACGCGAAGAGAAAAAGAATGTAAAACCAGGTGTAAATTCCACAAGAACTGTTGGGCAATTTCAAAAGTCGTAACACAGGCCAAATGCTAATGACAAAAGAAGAAAAATTTGAAGCAATATGGCTGATAAGTTTGCAAAATTAGTGACAGACAATGATATGACCTGAATATTTGGCCCTTCTAAATCTCACGTTGAACTTTGATCCGCAGTATTAAAGCTGAGGCCTGGTGGGAGGTGTTTGGGTCATGAGGACAATCCCTCCTGAATGGCTTGGTGCCCTCACTTCTATGATGACCAAGGTCTCCCTTTATTAGTTCATGTGAGAGGTTGACCCTCCTTCTCTTTAAAGGAGCTTGGCACCTCATTCTCTCTCACTTTGCTCCTTCTCTTGCCACGTGACACACCTGCTGGTCTTCACCTTCTGCATTGATCCAAAGCTCCCTGAATCCCCACACAGAAGCAAATGCTAATGGAAATACCTCTTGTGAAGTATTAGTCATCAGCCAAATAAGCCTCTCTTCTTTATAAATTACCCAGCCTCAGTATTTTCCTTATATCAGTGCAAGTGGATTAATACCGACACCATACAGATACAGAAATTTTAGAGAATACAAAGCACAATAAATGCCCCCCAAATAACTGGGTATATTATATTTAACTTATGAGAAAACAAAGATTAAAAGATACACTTGAAAAAAACCCAACACTTCTTACCTATTGATGAATAAGTATGAAAATTACAGCAGACTTCTCTTCAAAAAACATGCAAGCAAAAAGAGAGTGGATCAAATATTTAAATTGTTGAAAGAGTGAAAAAGGAAAATAAAACCTACTTAGAATTCTTCATTTAGTGGATTAAATGATATAGGTCATACTCACAAATACTTTTAAATCTACATTGAGAAAAGTGTCAGTGAAGAAATAAAGTAAAATAAAATCTTTACTTTCTTATTCTAGATTACTCTAATATGTAACTGTTCAAATAAATACAGTAATAATATATTGGGAGGTTATATCTTATGGGTGAGTAAAATGAATGACAGCAATGTTCTAAGAAGTAAGAGGGAGGAATTTGGGAATACTTGGCTTTAAGGTATAAATTACCACAAAATAATGTAACATCAAAACCACAATGGGATTTTGGCCTAGGTCCGGTTGCTTGGCATGCAAAAATCCAATTATTGAGACAAATAGGATTGCCAGGGAAAGAAGTAATTTTTTGTCTAAAAGATACCTTTTTGAGAGAATACAAGGGGGATGTTGCTTCAAATCTGTCTCCCTGACTAAAGGAGATCACCACCTTTTAAAGAGGGGTAAGGTCACAGGGTGTAACTAATAAGGTATTTCTTGAATTGGGGGCAGGTTGTGGGGGATGGTGAATTTTGGCATCAGAAGGGCTGCCCAGAAGCCTTCAGAATCTCTTCTCCTTTGTCATGCAAGAATCCACCATTTAGGGGAACAACTTAAAAGATAAGGTAGAGGAGTTAAGGGAGAGGACTTGAAATTGGTCCTTGAAATTTGGTCCACGTGGGGCAGTTAGAGTAGTATAATTGGAAAGACGTAGATTAGCTTTAAAAGTATATTACAAACTCTTGCACAACCACTACAATAATTTTTAAAATTAGAAGCATATTTATTTGCTAAAAAGAGAGAAGATGGTTATCACATAAAATGTTCAATTACAACCAGCAAATGCAGGAAAAGAAGCAAAGAAAATCGGAGTGACTATTTTTTTTTCATACAAATATGACTTCAGAACAAGAAAAATGATCAGAAATAAAGGAGACAATATACAAGGTGGCATAAAGTCTGTGTGCAATTTCAAATTACATGTATTTTAAAATTGCACATGAACTTTATGGCCACCCTGTATAAATGATAAAGGGGTCAGTGTTTCAAAAACAGCAATCTGTGTGTGTAACTAACAGCAGGGCATCAAAATAGACGAAGCACAAACTGATAGAATGTGAGGGAGACCTGGGTAAGTCGACTCTTATGGTTGGAAACCTGAACAAATAGACAAATCCAGCCAGCAGAAAACTAGCAACTAGAATTAAACGGAACATCACCATCCATCAAATGGATCTAATTAACATTTATAGTGTACTTTACTCAACAGAAGCATAACACACTGTTACGAGCCTGACAATCAAGTTCACAGACTTGCCACTGTGCGCTTACCCTGGCAGCAGGTATGTATCAGGTTTTATAACTTGGGTATATCAGTGTTGGTGCTGGAATTTCTCTTCCAGGTCTTTGGTCTCAGAAATTCAAAGAATGCATTCACTGACCCTTACAAAGAAGTGATGGGACAGATTTTAATAGAAATAGAGGAGGGAAAAGGAAGCCCTCTGCCTAGCAGAGAGAGGCCCCATGCGGGTGGCCCATTTTGACTCTGTCTCAGGGTTTTTATATGGAGCTTTTCCTACTGTCAGGCAGGGGGACAGGGTTGGAGAAATGGAAGGCATGTGTAAAATATGTCACAGAAGTTAATTTAAAAACTCCCATTGTGTAGGAATGTGGTCTTGGTTAGGGCATTCCACTCCTCCCCCAGAGTGGCACCTCCTTATTGATCACTCTGGTTGATGAGGCTGCTTGCGCCTAGACAATGGAGTCTGCAGTCCAGCCCTGGGTGAAGGGGACCTGCTTTAGTGTCTCAGAGTCCTGTTCATGTCAATGTGTGGCAGCGTCCTGCTGAGTGGCATTCATTATTATTGCATGTTTTTGTGCAATTGTGAGAATGTCAGAGCTTGAATTAGAGCAACTAACAAACATTCACGAATTTCTTGTTAAACTTGTAGAATGGAAGTGAAATCAGGGACATGTTAGTTCAAGTTTATGGGGATAATGACATAAAGCAAATGGCAGTGTACAAACGGATGAAACATTTTTCTGAGGGGAGAGAAAGTGTGACTCATGATGAGAGGTCAAGGTGGCCAGTAACAGGCAGGACCTATGAAAACACTGTGAAAATCTGTCACACTGTGCATCAAAATTGTCAACTAACTGTGAGAAGCATAGTAGACTAAGTAAACATAGATAAAGAAACAGGAAAATTTTAACTGAATATCTTGGCCAACTCATGGCTCTTGAATCATACAATGCATCAGCTTACATGGCAGTGCCTGTGAGGGAGATTTTAGCCAGTAAACAGCTGTATTGGAACATCCTTTACACTTACTGATCTGGCCCTCAATAACTTCTTTCTTTACCTGAAGATAAAGGAAGACACTTTAATAACATTCCAGACATCAAAGGTAATATGACAATAGTTCTGATGGCCATTCCACAAAGAAAGTTCCAAAATTGCTTTGAGGGATGGATAGGCACTGGTATTCCAGCTTTGACCAATGGGAACTCTCTTAGGTTGACTCCTGAGTCCCTACCGTAATACCTATAATCAAGCACTAGAAAATGCTCCAGGGATATCTCGTATTTTTTCTATCCCATTTTTAGATAGCTTTTTTTGGAACTGGTATAAGAAACTAAGATCTGGTTGCTTAGATTGCTCCCTGCTGTTGCACCATTCTCACTCCTAGGAAAGCTGGGCAGAGCTAGGAAATATATATTAAATACAACATATTCATAATTCTTTTTATATACAGCTTTCCATATTAAATTAAACATGAGTTTAGACTTTTGTCTCTGACTCTAGTCCAGTAACACATGATTAATTACATCCCATAACTTCCCTTTCCAAGGGACAGACAGTTGGCTATTACCATTTATATATATACTTATTTTCTCAATGCCAGTACGGAAACAAAAACGGCACCATCTTATATGCTAATTTATCATGTGAGTGCTGATCAACCCCAGTCCCGGGAAAGCTTCCTGATTTTTTAAATATTTATTATCCCTAGTGTAACAATTTGTTCTTTCTGTAAATTCTTTTTTAGATCAAAGAAGCATTGATGTTATCACATAACGTATAGGCTGTGATGCACACAGCTTTCTTGTCTGTTCTGAAGGATTACCTTTAATTTTTCTGGGTGTTTCATCTACATCCTTTCCCTGTGGTATATAAGCCCCAAGTCTTGGGGATAAGAGTGTGGACTCTACCTGTCATCCCATCACCAGTGCTTCTGTTTGTAACTTTCAGCAAATCATCTCTACCAATAAGCTGGATTCGTCCACCTCATTCTTTGACTTGGCCCCTTCTGTGTTTGAGGATCGATTTGTACATATGACCTTTTAACAGAACAGCCAACGTACATGGTATTTCCTTTTTGAAACATTTATCTTCTTATCATAAAACCCTGTAGTAATGCAAGACAATATTTCCATTTTTAATAGTGTTTAGAAAGCTTTGATATAGTTGATAAAAATTGTTGAAAGTTTTGATATACTTGAAAAAATAGAACTTTTAAAGTCAAATAAGAATAAAATTTTGATTTAGCTGGATCCTAAAACTGTCTGTACATCTCCAAACAGTACAAACAATATTCTTTGTTGTTGTTGTTGTTCTGAACATGGTGTTTTGTTAGGTGACTTGAATAATTACAGGGAAGAAGGACAACTTCCATTCAGATTGAGCAACCTCCTACCCAAGGTGTCCACACATCTTGACTTAGAGAAAACAAAAAGAGGAAAGGCACATTTGGGCAACATTGGATATAAAAGCTTTTATTCCATCCTCCTGAAAGCTCTCCAAAGACACTTAACAGCCATGTGGGTAGATAAGCAGAATTATTTTTCATAGGACTCGCCGTTTTGCACTGGCAAAAATTCTCTCTGGCTCTCTGCAGACTGGAGTTCAACAGGGATTTTGTCTATGTGAGAGAGAAGGAGATAAGACTGGCTGACTGTACTCCACTCCCACTTTCATCCTATTTCTTCAAACAACCCTGCCCCATTATGCCTGAGATGAAGTGAGCACTTTTAATGGATTTTAGTAAAGGTAGTTGAATCTAATCAGACTAGACTAATCCAGTATCACAATAGCTGTACAAAGCGAAATACAGAGAATATATCATTTATTAGAACTTGTTTCATAAGAATTTAAATTCTAAAATATCATTTCAGTTTAGACACCTTCCCTAAAACCTCAGGGAAAAAAGGTGAAAATTACAAACTAACCCTCTCTCTGGGATGGTTTGTTCTGAAATCTTTCCATTTTAACTAATAGTCTGTGACATGACCTACATGTCTTCTTTTTAAAAATTTCAAAACATGCTAACTTTTCAAAGATTCCCTGGAAACTTGCATTACCAGGTTCTTAGCACTGGCTTTGTAGGCATTTTTACAACCTCTGTCTCACTTTCCTAAAGATAGAGTGCGTAAAAATGTTACAGGGTTTCTGTGCAAGAATATGCCAGCTTCAAATAGAATGTATATCTTAACACCTCAAGTGTCCCTAAGCTCAAGAAAGAGGTTCCAGGGCTGAGAACCAGACCCTGGTGGGGAAGGTATAGCTGTGGCTCACTGGATGGCAGAGCAGTCCCCGGGGTGCTGCATGAGAGGAACGTGCTGGAAATCCCCTCCCTCAAATGCCAGCGAAAGCTGTTTCAGGGAGATGTTTCACTGCAAGAACTCTGCTACAAAACTGCCAAGAGGGGTGCTTAGGTAAGTGTTGCTGCCGGGTGCTGTATACAGCAGGAGCTAGGCACCAGAGAAGCATACATGCTGCAGGAGCTGACAGTGAGCTGCAGAAGCTGAGGAAGCTGCAGGAGCCTAAACAGAGAACACACCAGAACCAAGAAGCGCATCTCCCTCTTCCTTCAGTATCTATCTAGAACCCTCTGCTGACAATGCTCAACGTCAGCCAGCAATGGAAATAAAGAGCCCATATCCACTTCTGCAGAGCAGGCAATAAAGGATGAACTTGGGGCCAAGAGGCAGTAAGTGGGCACCTGGCACAACTCCCCTGTGCATATGTAGTTTATAACATCTAGGAAACTTTAGGTGGCTCTGTTGCTTTCAGAATTCTCCCTCTAAATCTGTAGATTTAATTTTTGAACTTAAATTTGAAGCTGTGAATTTAGAACTTTACCTACTATTAGCCAGAACTAGTAAAAACTATGACATTGTTTGCTACTGGAAGTGAGTGGTGGGGAGTGTCCTCAGACAAACTCACAAGTCCTACCACAGTTGTATTTCAAAGGCAGCCCCTCCATTTGTTTAACATCTTAGTATTTCAAACAGTTTGGTTTGTTTGAAATATTTTTTCAATTTTATGATTATTATTTTAGGAAGTGTTCACTGAATCACATCACACTACCAGCATGCCCAGAAGTCTAAGTTTACTTTAAAATTTAGAGATTCTCAAGTAAAATAAATTTCAACAAAATCCTGTGTTCTTGGTACAATAAAAAAGTAAAGCGTCCAAATTATTGAAGCTTCAAATCCTCACTTCTGTAGCATTATGAATTATTTTCCAATTCATTGTTGAATTTTATTTTTCTAGAATAACTACTAGAATAATCTCTTAGGTGAATAATATCACAGATTTTGCCTGATTGCTTTCTGCTCACCAACCAGTCATAGTCCTCTTTCACAACAGAGACTGGCTGCTGGGAAGGAACTGCTTCACCAGGGACTAAATTTTTCCAGCCTCCATTTCTCCTGGGACTATGTTCTTCCCAAAGAATGAGAATAGAAACAATCTGTGTCACAGGTAGCCCCTCCTCCCAATTGGTAGCCAGTTCTTGAATATTCAAAATAGCTACTGCCCTCAAACGTTTGGTGGTTGGAGCAAACCAGCCAAGAAATGCGTAGCAAGTACCAACACGAGAGGTGAACGTCTGGTAGTATCAATGCTAGAGAACTTTTTTAAATTAATCAAAAAATGAGTTTAAAAATAACTCCAATTCATCCTTTTCTTTGTTATAGGAGAATATGAAATTATTGTCTGGGTAAAGAAGGCTCTAGTAGCAAAATTGTGTCACATACCCTATTACAAAAACTGCCATCTTATATCCTTAACTGGGAACTTGGAGTTAAAGAAAAGATATGCAGTCTCTTTAAAACAAATGGTAAAATGTGTGGTGTTCTGAGATTGAGGAGAGGAGTGTATGGGCCAAAATATGTCTTTAACCACTACAGTTTGGGCTAAAATGCAACACACATCTCATAGAAAGCATTCGTCCCATATTCCAAATCTCACTTGCTAGAAGAGATGGTCTTATGATACATGTGTATTAATGGATTGGAGAATGGAAAAAGTAGAATCTTTAGGATGAAAGATTTTAATCTTCACTGCAGAATGAAGTTGGCGTGATAATGGACATGATGGATATTCATTTAATCTTTGGAAAGTTAAATTGAGCTTCGTTATATATGAAGATACATGAAACAAAGAATAGCATTTCAATTCTTTATTTATAGATTAGCTTAATTATCTTTTCAGCCATCTCTCTTTGGTTTGGGATAATTGAAAAATATGTTTTTATTTAGTAATCTGATTCTGCGATGAAAATAAAATTATTGACCACAATAACCCAATATTGAACATAAATTGATTATTGATCCATAAGTCTCAGTCCTCAAATAACTGCATATTAATCTATTTCCAAGGAGAATATAAAGATGTATTTTCATTACAGATTTGCATTAAGACTATAATGAATAAACATATATATTGTTATAGTGTGCATTACTGATCGTCTACTATCCATTCCTCCATCTCTAGCAGAGTTTCCTTTTTTTTTTTTTAATCTGTATCCACTCTTTCTTCCTATAATCCCTGTGTGTCAGGAGAAGCTGACCTCACCTCCAGATGCTACACTAGACTTCAGTGATTGAACCAAGCATCACCCCACCCTTCCTCATCAATGAGATTGGTTTAAGAATAGACATGTGCCCACTTCAAACAAATGAGATACGAGGAGAGATTTTCTGGGAATCTATAACACAATTAATCCTTTATCCTTTGAAAATAATTCTTAAATGACTTATAGACCATTCTTTGTTATTATCATGATTTGATGTAATGTCTGGGACTGAGTAATTAACAATCTCAGATGGAAAGAGGAATAGACAAATGAGTCACTGAAAAAAAGGAGCAAGAGACACTGGATTTACTGTTATTTATTTTAGTCTACAATAAATATAATACAATAAATATACAGTTCTTTGTTTAAAGCAGTTTTATATTAGTTGCTCCTGAAGACATATAAATGATATAGTGGAAGTAATTTTTCTAAATATGACAGGTTTTTCCACACAAGTATTTCTCTCTATTTTTTTTTTAACCTCAAGTAGTTAGGAGATCAGAGAGCAGATCTTTTAAGTTATTTCAGAGCTTGCCTTTGTCTTATGGCTCTCCCACTAATCACAGAGAGATATCAACGTTGTGTGTATTCTTGATGCCAACATGTGAAAAATTAATTTCTGTTGGAAATCGAACTTTGGACTTTTATATCTTAAAAGTTGAAAGTAGAAACGTTATCACTTTATCTAAAGAAAATTTCTAATGGCTTTTTACTACTTATGTTGATGTCTTGTAAGCAGGTCCTTTTGTCACAAAATAGATAATATTATTCTGTGCTTTTTTTTTCAGATGTTGCCATGAATTTTTTTTTTCTATACTAGTCATCTGAATTTAAGAGCCCAAAGGGTTTTAAATGTTATCTGCACTGCAGAGTGGAGTTCCTATTCACAAGAAGATAAAGTACTATTGGAAAACCAATATATCATGGTCTATTTTGCTATTAATTTGAATTAATCTATCTATCTGTCATAGGCAATTGATATATTGTTCATTCTGAGACAGTCTTTTGTTGCATTTATCACACACCAAATCTATGCACCACAGAAATTTGATTATTTTTAGATTTAAAAATAAACTATGTGTTTATTGAAATATGAAAATACAAAACACATGGGTACTGGTAAATACGAAAGTTATTAGATAGGGATGCATATAGAAATAATAATAAGACAAAGTCCTTGCCATCAAAAGAGATAATAGATTAGTGAAAATGGAGAGTAGATGTGGAAAAAAATAAGGCAAAATAAGAGGAAAAGATGTTTCATTTTTGTTTGTTTTCTATATTTTTGTTGTGTTTAGTTTTTTGTGTGAATTTTTTTCTCAATGAAGCTATTACCAGAAATTAAAGACTTCATTAAAATGCTCTCTCGGAACTATCTCAGCACTCAGTGGAGTAACATAACATGTTTTAAATAAAATTATATGCAAATCTGTATGCATAACTTGGGAGATTTATAAAAAATGCAGATCCTTGAGTTTTTTATTCATTAATTACACTTTAATAGACCCAGATTGAGACATGAAAAATATCATTGTGATATTTAAGTCTCTGTGTCATCTTGACTGGGTTAAAGGATTCCTAGATAGCTGGTAAGATATTATTTCTGGATGTTTCTATCAGTTTCCAGAAAGGATTAGAATTGAATTAGTAGGCTGAATGAATAGTGCTTAATAGGTACATGAACAAAGTGGCCATAGTAACAAGGATCAATGTCATGCATGGAATCAGCAACATAGACTTTCACTCACCAAGACTGAGTGGTCATCCAATAGCAAGGGCCAGCACAGAGCTCTCAATATGGCAGCATTCCTTGGGGAGATCAGCCACTTGCCTGGGAGCAAGTTGACTATATTGGACCATATTCACCATGGAAGAAGTAGCATTTTGTTGTTACTGTAACAAACAGCTACTATGGATATAGGTCTGCCTTTCCTTTACCCAGTGCATCTGCCCAAACTGCCATTGGCTGACTTACAGAGTGAATGCCTAATCTGTTTAATTTGTAGAATTATGGTATTATACACAGCATTACTTCTGACCAAAAGACTAACTTCAAAGCCAAAGAAATACAGCAATGAGCCCATGCTCATGAAATTCCCTGGTCTTATCATGTTTTCCACCATCCCAAAGCAGCCGGCATCAGAGAATGATGGAGTGCCTTTCAAAGTTCAGTTACTGCAATTAGGTAGCAATACTTGCAGGCCTGAAGCAAGGTTCTCTAGAAGGCTATGCATGTTCTGAATCAGCATCTATTAAATATCTTCTCTGATGGCCACAATTTATCAACCCAGGAAACAAGGTATAGAAATGATTGTAGCACCCTCACCATTACCTCTTGTAACCTGCAAGCAATCTTTGTGCTTCCTGTTCCCATGACTTGCGTTCTGCTTGCCTACAAGCTTTAGTTCTGCATGGAGGGATGCTTCCACCGGGAGATAGGACAACTGATTCCATGAATGGGAAGTTAAAACTGCCAAGTGGCTACTTTGTGTTCCTCATGCCTGTGAGTCAACAGGCCAGGGAGGGAGATATGGTATTGCTGGGGTAACTGATCCAGACTACCAAGGGAAAATTGGAATGCTATTCCACAATGGAGGTAAGGAGTCTCAAATATAGGAGATCCCTTAGGGAATGGATTAGTTTTTTTATGTCCTGGTCAAAAAAAAAAAATCAAAACCTAATTCTGGCAGAACTACTAATGGCCTAGACTCTTTGGGAATAAAACTTTGGGTCATCCTACTAAGAGCCACAATCAGCAGAGGGGCTTGCTGAAGGCAAAGGGAATACAGAATTGGGAGTGGAAGATAATTATAAACACTAGCTGTGATCACAAGACTCGTCACAGAAGTGAGGGTCATAATTGCTATGAGCATTTTCTCCATATGTTTGTACGAATATACATATATTAATATATGTAATATACATATATTACACATATTATACATATATTAATTATACATATATTACATAATATCTTTGTTTTCTTTCTTCTTATTCCATTATCAGAGAACATAAGATGTATTATCCTTATATCAGTATTTATGTATTATTAATTTTACATTATTCCATTTAAGTTATGGGATATCAGGAGAAGAGTAAACATCACTTATGGATTTCACTTCCTCTCTGAGGAAGGCATAGTGTCTTTTTGTTGTATAAAGGATAGTTTCATCTTACTAGGTGGAATTATGTCCTTGTTATTTTCTTTAACTGCAGAGTAAGTTTGGTTTGAGAAGGTGACTATGGGTGCCAAGTTGACAAGGAGTAGACATGTGATGATTAATTTTGTGTGTCACCTGAATGAGTTAAGGGATCCCCCAATAGCTAACAAAGCATTCTTTCCAGATATGTCTGTACAAATGATTCCAGGAGTGGCTTGGGGCCCGTAGCACAGTGGTTATGGCAGCAGCCACATATACCAAGGGTGGCAGGTTTGAACCTGGCTCAGGCCAGCTAAACAACGGTGACAACTGCAACAACAAAAAAAAATAGCCAGGCATTGTGGCAGGTACCAGCTACTTGGGAGGCTGAGGCAAAAGAGTTGCTTAAGCTCAAGAGTTTGAGGTTGCTGTGAGCTGTGACACCATGGCAATCTACTGAGGACAACATAGGGATACTCTCTGTCTCAAAAACAAAAAACAAAAAAAACCCAATTCCAGGAGTGATTAGCATTTGATCCAGTAGACTGAGTAAAGAAGATCTACACTAACAAATGGGGGTAGGCTTCATCCAATCCAATCTGGGCTGAGATAGAGCGAAAAGGTAGAGAAATGATGATTTATCACTCTCCCTTTCTCTTTGAGCTGAGAGATCCACCTGCTTTTCTGGCCCTCAGACATTGGAGCTACTGGTTCTGGGGCCTTATACTCCAGTACTTACCCTAGCACCCCCTCACTCCCCTTCTCAACAGAGTGGCAGTTTTATCTTTGGTCCCTGGTTCTCTGGCTTTTGGGTTGGGACTGAATCATATAACTTGCTTTCCTGTTTTTCTAGCTTTCCGTTGGCACATCTGCCTCCATAATTGTGTGAGCCAATTCCCACAATAAATGTCCTTTTAGATATATTTATGTATATATATTCAATTCATTCTGTTTCTCTGGAGAATCCTAATATATCAATCAATTTAGCCCTCTATTTCTCCTAAACTAGCACAAGATGTCATTAAGCAATAACTGGTTAAAACAATATTAGTTCAATTATTTACTACAGCTACTGATATTCTACTAGAGACAGAACAAAGAAATATGTAATCAGTATAAATATATACAATTTTGAATTTCTTAAACAGATAAAAAGTCATTATTAAGGCACATGGCAATTAATGTCCTGTTATTTCGTATCAACTTTTCTTATTGACATTTCTAATAAAAATTTCATATTTAATTGACGTAATGAGATATTAATGTGTGTGTGTAAACTAAATGTATAATTTTGTAATGACACTATCATAGAAGTGGAAAAATCATATTTTATTTCACATAAAATTTAACTTTCTTTTTTCTGATATCTCTCTTTCTGTGTCCTCAGGAAACTACCTATTAGCAATAACCTAAAATTGAATAATTATCTATTTTTCTTACACCTCATGCTTTTTAAGAGCTTCTTTACATTATTCACATTTTGTATTTCTACAGCAGTATCTATATTGCATGTTCAATTAAAAGCTGCCAATCCTTCATTTCTATATCCATTCCCACACTCAACACCACTGAGATTTTCTGTAGTGTGATCAGGCACTATGCCCATAAAGTATAAAAGGGTATACTTATATGAATAAAGCATGATTCTTCCATTAAATTAACAAATTCTAGTAAGAGTGACAGCTGTTTTGGCAAGCAGTTAAAAGTAAACAGTAAAATGTGTTCCCTTGATGATATATTTAGTGTGACTGTAGAAGAAGTGATTTCAGTCATAGAAATGGAAGTCAGAGAAGGCTTTACAAAATGGCAGTTCTTGAGCTGAGTCACAAAGAGTTCGCCATTTTGCAGTGGAGGCATGGTTCAGTAGGTGTCTCAAAGCAGAAAAACATAGCAGACAGAAAGGCTTGGAAATAGTAAATTGTATAGGATAGTTGTATTAAAATAAGATTGCATTTTTAGCTCTGCTTCTAGGAAGACAGAGGCACTTAACCATTGCTGCTTCTGTGTACAAATAAAAACTCCAAATTCATGTATAAAATAAATACATGAAGATAATTAAAAGTGGGGAGTAGAAGGCAAACTGGCAAGACAGCTGGGACCTGGGGAAATTACATGAGGTTGAGCTTCTTGAATTTTCCTTTTGTCTTATATATCCTGGCGTTGGAGATACCAGGAAACCTAGACATGTAAATGTAAGCAACAACAGCAGAAGCCTGCTTTTTACAGGCTAAAGGGTCAGTTTAGCAAGACAGAAAACTTTCAGCCCATAACTTCTCAACTTGAGCTAAACACCACTAAAAAGGTTGTGGCTACACCTCCAGTCAGACCAAAAAGTCTTTGAAAAAGTTCAAATAGGCAAAAAAAAAGAAGTTAAAGTAGGGAGCTTAGATTTCTACCCTCACTAGACTATAACAGCATACCCTAAACCTACTGTTTGGTTGTTATCAATAAAGGCTGAGGGGGAAGTTGGGAATTAGGGCCTCATTAGGCACTAATGAGCCTTCCAAAATCCCCACAATGTCAGTGGATACCTTGCAAGTGCAAGGAACCTGAGCTTTCACCCTCTTTCAGCATTAGCGTGGCACCCTCCCTTTCCCTGGGAGGCCATATGAAAGACCTAGTGGAGACATGAGACTTCCACCACTCAGCAGTAGTGAGCCCTCCTTTTTTCCTACTCCATGTCAATGGAGTCTCCTGTAGAGCAGTAATGAATATGTCTACCCCTCCCACCCAGGATGGTATGAGTAGTCACCCAGTGGGGAGCTGTGACTTCTACTTCCCCAGAGTGGGGTGAAGAGGAACCTCAACCCATTGAGTCCTGACAGAAGCCAAAAGACTTTCAACCTCATCTCCCAAATATCTGGGACAACAGATATACACCAGCACATCTAACCATTATTATCACTTTTTTTTGTAAAGACACCATATCACTATCTTGAACACCTGATCACAAGTGATCTTCCTGCTTCAGACTCCTTCAGTGAGCCACTGAGTTTAGCCCTCAGTGTTTCATTTTAGTAATTTCATAGTTTCAGGTCTTAAGTTTAAGTTCTTAACCCATTTTGATTTGATTTTTGTGTATGGTTAGAGATAAGGCTCCAGTTTCATTCTCCTGCATCTACATACCCAGTTTGCCAAGCATCATTCACTGAAAGAACTGTCCTTTGTTCCTTATATGTTCTTAGCACTTTTGTTGATGATAAGTTGGTTGTAAATGCATGAATTTATGTATTTTATACTCCATTCTGTTGGTTTATATGTTTGTTTTTCTGCCAGTTCCATTTTGATTTGGTTACTATAGCTTTGTAGTAAATTATGAAGTCAGGTAGCATACAATGCTCCAAGCTTTGTTCTTTTTGCTCAGGATTGCTATGGCTATTTGGGGTCTTTTGTAGTTTTATATAAATTTTTCTTCTTATTTCTGTGAAGAATGTCATTAGTATGTTGATAAGTATTATATTGAATCTGTACATTTTGTTGGGCATTATGGTGATTAACAATATTAGTCTTTCCAAACTATAAGCATGAAAAATCCTTTTGTGTCTTCATTAGTTACTTTTATCACTGTTTTATATTTTTCTTAAATAGACCTTTCAATACCTTAGAAAATTCATTCCTGGGTATTTCATATTCTTTTAAGCTATTGTAATTTGCTTTCGTTTTCAGGTTGTTCATTGTTGGCATATATAAATGCTACTTATTTTTATATATTGATTTTGTATTCTACAACTTTTTCATTTCATTTTTTTTTCTTTTGCCTGTTTTGAGTGTAATTTCCCATAGACTGTCTTCAAGCTCAAGCTCACTGATTCTGTCTTATGTTTTATGCATTCTGCTGTTACAGGCATTTAATGAATTTTTTAGTTCAGTAAACATGTTTCTCAATCCTAAATTGTGTGTTTCATTTTTCAAATATTTTCAATATGTTTGTTAAATATATGACACATTCCTTAATTCTTTTTTTGTGTGTGTTTTGTTTGGAAACTACTGCAGTTTCTTTAAAACTGCTATTTTGAATATCAGAACTTGCTCAGAAAGTTCACATATCATCATCTTATTAGCATTAGTCACCTTTTCCTTCTTTGTCCATTTTAGAGCTACTGATTCCGGGTCTGCTTTTGTTTCCTGTGGATGTATGTCTATGTCTTTGCATTAGGATTAGTTATTTATTTAAGTCTTTTATTTTAGGCTTGTTTTGTTGTTTTATTGAGTATTTTTTCTAAAAGAGTCTTTGTACTTTAACTGTTGATTTTTTTCTTTTTTTTTTTTTTCCCTGTTAGTTTGCTGCCTTCTTTTTGGCACTGGATGGTGACAGAAGCCCAAATTTGCCTTGATTCTAGTAAAGAATCAGAATGCTGCCTACCTTGAATAAGGGAGGCTCCAAAAGGCACATCTGGTGGTATGGGAAATCTGACTGGGGGGTCACAGTTAGGTGGCCCAAAGAATCAATCTCCTACTACATGGTGACTCTGAATAGTCACTGTGATTTAACATCTTTTTTTTTTTTTTTTTTTTTTTTTAGAAAGAGCCACAAGCTGTCCCCCTAGGTAGAGTGCCATGGCATTACAGCTCACAGCAACCTCCAACTCCTGGGCTCAAGCGAGTCTCTTGCCTCTACCTCCCAAGTAGCTGGGACCACAGGTGCCCGCCACAACGCCCGGCTATTTTTTTTTTGGTTGCAGCCTCATTGTTGTTTGGCCATCCGGGCTGGGGATTCAAACCCACCACCTTAGGTGTACGTGGCTGGCTCCTTAACCAGTTGAGCTATCTTCCTTGGCCAAGTTACTGAGCAGAATTTCCAGGACTTTGGATAATTGTTACACCTTCCCCTTATCAAAGCAGTCTTCACATTTATCTCTTCAGGCACTCCTAACACTTTCCATGAGTTGAAGCAGAGCTAGTTCTCCTGCCTAGAATCCTAAGATAATAGAGATGCTAATTATCCATATCGATTTCATTTTCTTCCAGTGTAGAAACTATGAGCCAAGGGGAAACTCTCTCCAAGCTTATTGCTATGCAGATTGGGCATAGGAGTATCACAGATATGGAAGTCCAGTTCTCTTATAGTCTGCTCTTATTTTTTCCACATTTATGTAATTATGGGCACTGTCTCTTCCTAATACTTGGGTTGTGACAGATTGATGTTTGTAATGTCAGCATTGTATATATATTTTTTAGTTTTCTCTGAGAAGGGGAATGTAAAACCAGCTTGTTTCTAAACCATTATTTTGGATCCAGAATCTCCAATTAAATATTTTCTATTGATATATGTTCAAAAACATTGATGTCTCTGTCATCTCCACTCTACTGGTAAACCTATATAGTACATTTTTTACTTTAGATATGCAATTTTTTGTTTTAAAATATTATTTTATTTTCTTTTGAATAGTTTTCGTGGCCTGGTCATGGTGGCGTATGCCTATAATCCCACCAATTTGGAAGGTCAAGGTGAGAGGATTGCTTGAGCACAGGATTTGAGACTAGCCTGGTGCCATACTGAGACTCTATCTCTGCAAAATATAAGAAAAATTAGCTGGGTGTGGTGGCATGCAACTGTAGTCCACAGTACTCAGAAGGCTGAGACAGAAGGATCACCTGACCTCAGGAATTTGAGGCTGCAGTGATCTATGAGTGTTTTGCTGCACTCAAGCCTGGGAAACAGAGTAAGACCTCACCTCTTTAAAAAATAGTTTTTATTACTCTTTTGTTATTTGCTGTTTGTGTTCATTACAAACATATATTCTTTAACATCTTGAATAGAGTTGTAATAATTGCTTAAACATCCTTTTCTGCCGATTTTTCCTCTGGATCACCTTAGTATTTTTCTCCATTGTATTTCCACTTACATGCGGGTCACAATTTTCTATTTCTTTTTGTCATCATTTTTAAAATGATACTTAGACATTGTATTTTCTATTTCTTTTGTTATCATTTTTTAAATGATACTTAGACATTGTGTTTTCTATTTCTTTTGCTATCATTTTAAAAATGATACTTAGACATTGTGAAGGAAATAATGTACATGCTCTGGTTTCTATTAAGTTCTCCTGAAGAGTAAAGTTTGTTTGTTTGAACAGATAGTTAATTAGGCTGGACTCAAACTTCAAACTTATGTCTCCCCTCCATAGGATGGCAGCTGAAATCTCTGTTAAGATTTTTAGCCTTGTGTAATCTTCCTACAAATGCAAAGTAACAGAGTCAGGCAGAGATTTGAACAAAGTTACTGGATTTTATGGATTTCTGGCTTTCAGTCTCTTTAAGATTCTCTCCCATCTCCCAGGTGCTGTGTTCTCCCCATCTGTGTACTCTGGGTTATCAAGCCAAAAAGACAATGCACTTTCTATGCAATCTTTAGCAGCTCTTCATGGTGCAGACTAGGACAACCTATCTGAATTATATAACAAGTACATACACCTAAAAACTGAAACCCAAAGACATGAAGTAAGGATATGGAATCAACCTAACTGTTCATCACCTGATGAGTAGATAAGGAAAATATGGTATATACATACCATGGAATACTACTCAGGCACATAAAAGAATGAAATAATGTCTTCCACATTAACTAAAAGCCATTATCCTAAGTGAAATATCTTAGGAACAGAAAAATAAACACTGCATGTACTCACTAATATGTAAGTGGGAGCTCAATGGGTATACATGGTCATACGGAGTGCCTTGGAGACTCAGAAGTGGGATAATGGCAGGGCAGGTGAAAAATTAAAAATTACCCATAGGTATAATGCATACTGTTTGTGTGATGAGCACCCTAAACTCCCTGACCTCGCCATTCATCTTTACAATTCATCCTCGTATCAGAAAATCACCTGTGCCTCCTAAATCTATTGAAATTAAAATAAGTAAATAAATAAAAGTTATTCATATCAAAAACAAAAATGTTTCTATTTTCGGTGAATCAAAACATGTATCTTTAAGAAGTTTTAATAAATTATTATTTGACCTCAAAGAAAAAAATCAATTTTATAGATTTACCTCATTTGTTAATGTAATAGATAAGCAAAATGAGAGATCAAGTCCATATTATGGTAAAGATAATATGAATGCTATTCATCTATGCCTCTCAGGACATGGCTAAGTCTATACATAGCAAAACATATAAGAAAATAGAATATAACAAGAAGGTCCTATATCTCAAAATTATATAATTATTATCATGTAAATTCTAACTCATTGTATATATTTTCATTGAAAAGAGATAGGGAAAATTCAGTTCTCTGAATATTGTATTTACGGGATAAATAATTATATAAATATATTGATTATGATGCACTTATTTTAGGCATGTCTATTAACACTACTACACTCTATTATTTATTTATTTAGACAGATTCTTGCTCTGTTACCCCAGTTAGATAGCAGTGGCATGACCATAGATCACTGCAACCTCAAATTCATGGGCTCAAGTGATCCTCCTGTCTCAGCTTCCCAAGTAACTGGAACTGGTTCGTTTTTTCTCTTTTTAGTAAAGACTGGTTAGTTTTTTCTCTTTTTAGTAAAGATTGGTTCTCACTTTTGTTCAGGCTGGTCTCTAAATCCTGACATCAAGTGATCATCCTGCCTCAGCCTCCCAGAGTGTTTGGGGACCGAAGTTTTTCTTTTAGCACTTATTTCCAGGGAGGCTCAGAATTACTCATTTTCCTGGAGTAACTTATTTTAAGTTGAGACACAGCCCTGATGCAGCATTCGTGGGTGTAGCTGTTCCCAATTAGGAAGCTTATCCACTAGGCTTACTATGTTTTATTCTTTTTTCCCAACATAATTTAATAAAAATGGATCCTTTTATACTTAGGTTCATGTTTATGTAAAATGACAAGTTTGCATGAATTCTTTCTCAAAACATTTCCTCAGAGTTCCCTCCAGGATTACATCACAGAAGGCCCAGGAGGTGATGAGGGAGGCTGAGCAGGGGATGTGCTGGTGACTGCCTTCTGTGGTCTGCAAAGCTGGATGCTGTTCTCTGACTCATATCAGAGTGAAGGGAAGCAAAGCAGTGAGAAGATGGACGGGGGTGAGAGGGTGCTGGAGAGGAGACAAGAACTCTTGCCGAGGAGCGTCAGCAGCTAACTGTAAAGGAGGGAGGAGTAATCAGAGAAGCTTATTTTGCACTTTGAGATAAACACTGGAAGAGAAAATCAGATTGTTTATTTCACAGTCACTCCTTTCTTTGAATCAATTCGACATACCAAAGAGTCTGCCTCCCAACTGACATTAAGTTTTAAACTGCATTTAGCGCTATTTTGATTTTATTCGGAAAATTGATGAGGTGTTGCCATCGGATGTGATTTCTTCCCCAAATGGCAGATAACTCATGGTAAATCTCTTAATGAAGAATAATCAAGAATTTCTGGGCTGGAAAAGACTTTTCTTAAGTCATTCAGTAGGCCAACCACTCAGCTATTGTGGCAAAATATATTCCCTGTTTATCATGATTTCAAACATCCTGCCTGCTGTTATATGAATATTACTGCTCATGTGATTAGTAGAGTGGAAAAGTGGGACTACTGCTGTCACTCATCTAAACAGGGATTCTTGTTATTGCAATTTATAATGAAATTAACTTTATATTGTTGAACATTAAAAACATAAAGATCCCTCTTTCTATTTAACGAAGTTAATTTCTTTATATTTACCCAATTTCCTCTTGTACTTGGTCTTAATATGGACATCATAAGACATTTGAAAGTTTTTGCCCTACTCTCCAGCACAATGTCAAATTATATATGTGTGTCCAACCCTCTGATTGCCAGCCAACCTACATTTGTCAATGGCCGCTGTGGTACCCCGTCACCGTGCAAATAAAAACAGCCAGGACAGGGATTGAAGATATAAGCCTGCAAGAGTTAGGGTTCCCCTAGGTGCAGGGAGAGCTCCAAATAACCTCTGTCATGGTCTTGTACTGAAGCATTATACAGCAGGTGGGGGGGGCAGGTACTGGAGCGATGTGTTTAATGATGAATATGTGCTCTTTCCCCATGGGCTCGACTCCCACCCTGTTGTACCACAAATGTCCACAGTATAACACCTGCTATCTCATTAAACATGCAGTTGCTTGAGGGCATGTCTCCAGGCTGCTAAACATCTGCATGCTGGGTAGGAGATTGTCTCACTCCTAGTGCTGCCTCCCTCAAGAACCAGTGGCCACGTCTATAAGCCTTGTGCTTGGTCTCCTACATACATTGTTTTTCCTTTTCCAGGTATTAGGCTGTCACTGTGCTCTGTGAATATATAGGGAATACAATGGTACTAGCTGAGTCACTTCTTTTTAAAGAGATTTTCATACTTTGTAACATTGCTTATCATCATCGACAGTGTTATCTGATTTTGTTTTACTTCTTCAGAAAATGTGCTTTCAGGAAAACTGGTTAACAGTTACTAATACATTAATTCATTGCCCTTTCAAGTAACAAATATATTTTAGTAAATGTTTCCTTTGTTTTAAAGGAAATCAGTGCCACTCATAGACATCCAAGTTTATTAGCGTCAGGACTACTGTAACAAATTACCACATCTGCGTGCCTGAAATCAATAGAAATTCACTGTGTTCACTTCTGGGGGCTCAAATGTATCAGTAGGGCCAGGCTTTCTTTGAAAGCTCTGCAGGGTTCATCCCAGGTCTTGGTTTTGCTCCTGGTGTTGCCAGCCATCCTCAGTGTGCCATGTGTTATAGATGACTCACTCCTATCTCTACCTGAGTTGTCAAATGGCATTCTCCCCTGGGGTCTTCTGCCTGTGTCTCTTCTCTTCCTGTAAGGGACCAGTCATGTGGGATGAAGGCCCACAATAATTCACTGTGGCATTCTCTTAGTTATTAAGACATTCATACTCTGCTTTTAGAAAGATTCAGTTGTACCCTTGTAAGATAAACGATAGAGGTGACCCCACCAATCACCCTCCCTCCCCCCACTAATCACCCTCCCTCCCCCCATTCATCCCCCTCTCCTCCCCCTCCCACCCCCTTCCCTTATTCTAAGGCTATAATTAGGTTACAACAGTCCTATAAAAGCTATGAATTGGTTTCAAAATAGGGCTGTGTACATTGGATACTTTTTATTCCATTCTTGAGATACTTTGCTAAGAAGAACATTTTCTAATTCCATCCATATAAACATGAAGGAGGTAAAGTCTCCATCTTTCTTTAGG
>CAUYTI010085413.1:0-24547 GCA_963575145.1 Galago senegalensis
TTTTATTCCTCTTTGTACACAGCAGTGTATGAGGGTGGCTATCTCCTGACTCCATACATCTCTTACACAAAGATGCCCCCTTAAATATGCCCAGCCGTCTGCCCCACTTCAGTGGTAAAGAACTGGCAGTTAGTGGGTAGGGCAGAATGCCTAAATCTCAGAAAGGTTTTGTTAAGACATTTTTGTGGGGAGGAAATTTTGGGTCAAGGGGCAGATTAAATGCAAGTGGGGGTATTCCATTCTCCATCTTCCTGGGGAAATCCGAATCCCAAAGGTTTTATGAAGAAAGGCACCTCTCTCAGCAACCAAGGGGAAAAAGCCCAGGCCTACTACTTTATGTAAGGCTGAGACAGAGAGAGGACAGGGTTAAGCAGCAGATTGCAGACCCAAGGCAGAGGAGTGAACACATGTGGGGGAGTTGAGGGGACCAAGAGAGCCTTGAGGCCCAAGTCATAAATTCCACTCCTCCATTTCTGAGCAGAAATTCTTCTTCCCAATATTAGAATGGAGATTTAGTCCCAGGGAGTAGCTGTGCTCCAGGGCATAGAGAGGACAAACCATGCAAAGATCCCATGGATAGTGAAGAGTAAGGTAGGTAGCTAACCAAGGGATGGACACTTGTCACAGCAGTTTTGAAGTTATATGCCAGGATCAGGGTAGAGAATGAATTTTTTAAGCTCTATCTGATAATATGTAAATCACTATTTCTTATACTCTGTCCCATCACTAGGAGCTAGTCTCAATCTCTTTCCCAAGGGGGAAGACAGGATAGTAAGAAGGAATGGGAGAAAATGCTGAGGCCAAGTGGGGCTGTGGCAAGATTGGATATATCCTCACCCACCCCACCCCCACTCATTCTATAAAAAAGAATTCTCTCTTCCTCCCCTTGCTGGACATATGGGCTGTTGGGATAAGGCTGGGCAGCAGGCAACAGAAGGAAAACACTCAGCACATTCTTTCTCCTGCTTTGATCTGAAGTGTAGCTACAGCAAAGGGCACAGAAGTCAAGGAAAAAATAAGGGGGTAGGAGAGCATGGGAGCATAATCCAGTCTAGATAGGATCAGGATACTTCCCCAGCCTTGTATCCAAGTCTGCTGGGAGCTTTACTCCCAGAACTGCAAACGGTAAGAAGGAATAAGAAGTGTACAGGGGGCTTGGGTGTGTGTGTGTGTGTGTGTGTGTGTGTGTGAGAACCACCATAGACAGATGGAGATTTAAGGATCCTTGTGATCCTCAAGATGGCCCTGAGAGTATCAGTTGGGGGACTGGATGAGAATTCACAGCAGACGTGGATTTTTTTAGGGTGCTGAGGAGCCAGGAACATTGAGGTCTTCACCGAAGAAGTGACCACTTAATCTGTTCTTTGGCTGACTGCAACACCTGTAGAGACAAGGGCAGCAGTGAGGCAAGGCATGCTGAGGGGCCAGGATGGGGATGAGGGTTGGGGAATTTCCTTCCCCTCACTTGCCTTCCCTGTCCTTAGAAGAATGGGGAATAGAAAATCCCCAAGGGTAGAGGAATGGGAAGAAGCTCTAAGGCCCTAGAGGATTTTCAGTTTGGGAAATTCCAAAAAATTCAAATCCACTGGGGGGATGAAGAGAGAAGAGGTATACCTGGGAGGAAAGAAAAAAAAACTGGGGGTTACTAGACATATGTAAGAATGGCAGGGGATGGTTACCACATCCAGATGGACTTCCTGGGAAAAATTCCAAATGGTAAGAAAACAGAACCCCTCCCTTGCCCCCCGCATCAAGTAGACAATCCATCTGCAGTCAAGGTAGCAAGATGGATCTGCAAAACCTGCATATTCTGGAATATGCATTTCCAGCTTAGCCCTCATTTGAATAATAAGAGAAAGAGAGAGAGTGTGTGCACACGCACACAGACCATCTGCTTAAGGCAAGCCTCTGCTGGGGAATAAATCACTGAATGAGGCATCAGGCAGGGAGGGTTTGAAGGGTACAGAGTAAAGCTGACAGCCAATTCTCACAAGAAACTAGAAGAGGAGTAGGGAGTGGGGGTAGGGAATGTTTGGCTGTATGAGTCCAGTTCTCAGGAATAAGAGGGATCAAAGATATGTCTTCAGTCTTCTAGGCTCATTCAGACTGGGGGTGGGGGGGCGGAAGGATGCTACTCTAGCCTCATTAGTGGCCCAGTCCATCTAAAAAGGAAGAATGGAGAAAGTCATACCTGGGACACTGTCTGCTCCGTGAGGGGCACATCTTCACCCTGTGGCACAGAGAGACAAGTATTTAGTGTGGGAGAAACCTAGAGTAAGACCTGACTGGAGCCTGGTAGTACAGAAGAAAAAGGTGATCCTTTAAACTGAAGCAAAGTGCAGAGCACTAAACCTCTCAGTCCCTGTTAAGGATTAGGATAGCCACAATTTAACCCGACCAGAGGGCCTGTGAACACAAAATGGTCATTTCATCCATCCTCCATTTTATGGCAGGAGGACTTCTTAAAAGATATCCTTCCTCTCCTTCCTACTAATCATAGTATTATCTGGTCTGTAACTCCCTCAACTTGGGGGCAGGGGACCTGACTCCCTACTCAGAGACTTCCCCTGAATATCAACACCACTAGGGAAAGGATGGGGGGAGCCAGGGGAAGTTTAATGGATCCCGCAAGGCCTTATGGGTAACGACAGCATTTTAATTTGAAGAAATAAACTGCTGCAACAGCAGCCTGAGAAGAGAAAGGGGGAGTTGGGGGGGCCTCTCTCTTGCCACATAGAGACATATGTTAGAGGAGAAGATTAAACTATGCAAATGGAGCCCACTGCAGTTAAGGGAGAAGATTTCCCATTACCCGGCACTGTCAGCCTTCACTCTGTGGAGGTCAGAGCCAGGACATTCCATGAATGGGAAGGTTTGCTTTGCTCAGATGTCTCTGTACCCCTCAAATTTGCTAGTGGGCTCTCTCTGCACCCACCCTTATATCCCCAGCAGAATTGGAGACTTCTGTGGTTAACTCAGAGGTCCCTTTCTGATATCAATAACACCAAAGAGGACTTAGGTTCTGGTAAATAAGTACTTCCTGATGGAGAGGTATTGCCCTCAGTTACATAACATTTGAAAAGACAAGAAAAGCATTCCTCTCCCTCCGATGACTGCATCCATACTTCAAATTCCTTTATAGTTTCAGAAAAAAAATGTTATTTCATTATTCATTCAGTAAATACATATCAAATATCCACTTTGGGCAAAGATTGTATGAAATGATGCTAGGCACCATGTTAAGGGCAGAAATAAGTTCCTTCTGCTTCCCTTCTATGGGACAATGAGAAAAGAAGGGAAGAATTAGGCTCTATGGACACATTCAGCAGGTCTGGCTATGGAGGGTGTCTGCGAACAGATGGGGGTCCAGATGCAGGGAAACACATTCTTCCTTACCCTTAGTGCCACCCGGTGTACCACTTGCTGGGGATCACTCTCTAGGATCACTCTATGAAAACAAAGAAGAGATCATTGCTTACGCTGTCCTGAAGGACCAACTTACTATGAGGAGAGGACCTCTGGCCACTCGACTTGCTGGACTGAAGACAGGGACAGTATACCCCATCCCTTCAAGCCAGATCCAGGCAGGTCAGAGAACTCACCCTCCATCTACGATTTCATCCACAGCCAAGAAGAGCCCCTCCATGTTCTCCAGCAGAGCTCGCTTTTCTACATTTTTCCTGCATCCCCAAGAGAAAAGAAAAAGCAGCCTGTGTGTGAAAGGAATCCTAGGATATTATTTGAATTAGGGACCCTACACTAAACCAATAAATGTCTCTACCAACCACACAAAGAAGTAAATAAGGTGAAGAACTTTTTAGCTAATCCGTTCTAAATCCCTTCCTTCTCTTGTTTGCTGAGTAGGATCAGGAATTTCTGGAGATTCAAAAAATAGTCACTTCTGACTATTCAAGGGTTGATTATCCACAGCTATTATTAAAATTTCTTTCCTACTTGCCATGATGCTGCCCATAATACTGCTCATAAACACTGACATCAGTGGGTGGGAAAAAGGAAATAAACAGAGTTAAGACTCAATCTGCAGGTAGTAGGAGGTGAGGAGGGGTTGAATGCAAACCCTACTTGCATTCAAGCTCTGACGAAACTCCAAAGCATGTTTCTGCTCCCCCTCCTCCCTCTCCCTTACCAGCTCTCTTCAGACCCTGAAAAGAAGCTCAACGAGGGGGCTGGGAACAGTCAGGGTCTGCATATACCAGCCTCAGATCCGGTGGTTGGTGCATGTGGCCTGTCACATCCGTCAGTTTGACTCTTTCACTAGATTACCCGAAATGAAGTCTATTCATTCACCTGGCTAAGAAATAAATCATCCTCTTCCTGAGGAAATCTGAGCCATTTGCCCTGCTGATTTGTGGGCCTGAGAGCGCCTGCTGTTCTGCTCCGGATGGCTGTCTGTACTGGGTTCACTTGGGAGCTGCTGGGGGAATGAAGTTCAGAGCCCTGGATGTTTTCAAGAAAAGTATCTTATATTTCTTCCATTGCCCATCTACATGGAGAACAGAGGGCTAGTGGGGAGGTGGAAAGGGAGGAAAGGATAAATGGCACATTCCCCTAGTATATAGAAGGGAAAAATTAGGGCTACAACTGAAAAATTGAGAGTGCTGCTTCCATTCCCAAGGTAATGATGCATTCTCTGGGATACTTCCTTAGGCCTGCCCTTCCCCTACTTCTAATGTAAAGAATGAAGCACAGGGCCGAGCGTGGTGGCTCACACCTATAATCCCAGCACTTTTGAGGCCAAGCCCGGTGGATTGCCTGAGCTCACAGGTTCAAGACCAGCCTGAGCCAGAATGACACCTCACTCTAAAAATAGCTGGGCATTGTGGTGGGCATCTGTAGTCCCAGCTATTTCGGAGGCTAAGGCAAGAGAATTGCTTAAGCCCAAGAATTTGAGGTTGCTGTGAGTTCTGCCATCACAGTACTCTACCAAGAGCAACAAAGTAAAACTCTGTCTCCAAAAAAAAAAAAAAAAAAGCCCAGGAAAGCACAGTAACGATACTTAGAACTTTGACAGAGACCCTAGGGATTACAAGAGTAGACATGGAAGTGAGTATTCTGCTGCCTCCTAATTCCCTTCCTTAGTGAAAGAATTATTCCATGGGAAGGACATGCTCTTCATCCAGTCTTCCCCACCAGAGTAAATTACTCTGAAATAATACACCCAACTTCTGAAACTACATCAAGTCCCTTGGACCTCTCCCAATCCCCTCCAAATCCCTGGGCCTGAAGAACAGTTACTTTCTCTCCCAAACTGATATCAAGAATGCCCTGCTCACCTCAGCATCTGGCTCAGTGAGTCGAAGAGGCAGTTCAGAACAGCCATAAGCATCAGCTGTTGGGAAACAGAAGGGTAAGCTGCAATGGCCTGAAAGCTGCTATCTAAAAACAAAATCCTTGAATGCATTAAGTCTCAAAAGACAAAGGTTTTCACAAAGGACCCAAAACATAAGGTAGAAAGGAAATGAAAGCACACAGGAAAAGGTTTCTCACAAAACTAAATTCGACTATATGATCCTACAATTTGACATTTCTTTTTTTTTTTTTTTTTTTTTGAGACAGAGCCTCAAGCTATCCCCCTGGGTAGAGCGCTATGACATCACAGCTCACAGCAACCTCCAACTCCTGGGCTCAAGCGAGTCTCTTGCCTCAGCCTCCCAAGTAGCTGGGACTACAGGCGCCCGCCACAATGCCTGGCCATTTATTTGGTTGCAGCCATCATTGTTGTTTGGCGGGCCCAGGCTGGGGATTCGAACCCGCCACCTTAGGTGTATGTGGCTGGCGCCTCAGCCACTTGAGCTACAGGCGCAGAGCCAATTTGACATTTCTTTTAGCCAAAAGTTCAAATAGAACTCTGTCAGATGTCTTAGGTAGAGAAAACACTAACCAACCAATTACTGAGGTCAGAGGAAGACTGCAGACTTAGTGGAAGGAACGTGGGCTTTTGAGTCAGACAGATCTGGGCTTGAATCCCAGCTGAGCCATTTTCTAGTGTGCAACCTTGAGAAAGTTATTAGGCTGAATTACTTGAAACTGCCACTTTTGTAGTTTGGCAATGGTCAAATACAAGTAATTTTATATGGTTCTTCACGGTTTGGTTTCCTCATCTGTAAAACAAAGGTACTAATGTTCTAAAATTCACAGAAATGCTGCAAGATTTAAATAACCTCTAAATGTATTTTAAGCCAGGCAGGCGCCTATGATTCCAGCTACTTGGCTAAGGTGAGAGGATTGCTCAAGGTCAACAGTTAGAGACAAGCCTGAGTAACACAGTCAGACACCCACCCACCCCCAACCCAGAGATTCTCTTAAAACAAACAAAGGTGGCTCAGCACCAGTAGCACAGTAGTTATAGTGCTAGCCACTTAACACTGAGGCTGGCGGGTTTGAACCTGGCCTGGGCCAGCTAAACAACAATGACGACTGCAACCAAAAAAAAAAAAAAGCCAGATGTTGTGACAGGCACCCATAGTCCCAGTGACATGGGAGGCTGAGGCAAGAGAATCATTTAAGCCCAAGAGGTTGAGGATGCTGTGAGATGTGATGCCACAGCACTCTACCAAGGGCAACGTAGTGAGACTCTGTCTCAAAAAAACTGAAAACAAATGTACCTTACAAAGTAGGAGCTCAGTAAGAGCTGATTCTCTTAAACTTTTACTTTTGCCTCAAACTACCTGGGGACTTTTTTAAACTTATCTACTCTCCTAGAAATTGCTACCTGAGGCAAATAGCTTTTCCTGCATATAGGAAGGAAATTAGGGCTATAGCCACAGTCTTCTCAAGGGAACCTTTCAGAATGTGTAGCTTCAACATGACCCCCAAGAGTTGTTGGGTAACTGACCCAAACTCAGTGAGGTATGGAGCCTTCATAGCAGGAGCCAAGTGGCTCAACCTTGGCTACGCCTCAGAAATCTATCTTAAAAAACACTATCAGGGAGCGCCTGGTGGTGGGTTCAAACCCAGCCCTGGCCAAAAAAAAAAAACCACTATCTAGGGAAGGGTATTAACATGTATGTAGAGTTTACTATATGGAAATAAAAGATCTGAACAAACTTCCTTTCTAGGCTGATTTGTTTGCTGGGCTGTGTTTGAGAGGCTGATGGGGGATTTCTGACAATTTCATTACCCCAGTCAGAAGCAGAGGAGTGTGGCTCTACCAGGGCCCCAAGCCAGCCTTTATGTACTACCTTCAGTTTTGGAAGTAGGATCAGAGATAGCAGAGAGGGGTGGGGACACTCACCTCATTTTCATAGGAGCTGCCAATTACATAAAAATAGAGATCAATACTGCTTTTGTATACCACTGTCAGGCCTTCCAAGAGGGCAATTTCACCTGGGGTGAAAAAAAGGTAGAAAGAATGGGTGGCCTGAAATAAGTAAGTTTGGGGCTGAGGTAATAACCTACCAAAGCCAAAGTTGATCTGCTCTTTCTCAGTAGTAGCAAAAGAGAAGTATAAACTTGGGAGAGTCTAAATGTGTCTTCTCCTCTAGCCACCTCCTCCCCTCCTCCTGCCCACTACACTTATTTCCCTCCTTGTATATGAGACAGGATACTAGTCGATCCTTTGGAGGTGAAAATGCAGAGCGGTCACCTTTACAGACTTCCATTTACCTGCCCTAATGGATGCGGTACAATAAGCAGAGCTGCAGTTAAATTTGTCAAGTGAGGCTCATAAATCCAGGGACTAGACAGGTAGCTAACAGCCAACCTTCCAGCACGGTATTCCCGCGTGAGGTACACTCACCTCCCCATTACATTTCTAAAGAGTTTATTATATGAAGGGAGGAGGGAAAAAAAGAGAAAAAGGAGGGAGAGTCATATTATCCTTTCTCTGAAGTTCTGTAGCCACCCCCTTCCCACCACATAGTTCCCCTCAACACAGGGAGTAGCAAAAGGAAAATGACCTACTGTCGGTCCGATGGGTCTTGTTGAAAATGTTCTTTTCAAATGCCTTTTGCTCCTTGACACTGGGGTAGGTGTCATCATAGTACTGGTCAGAGGAAAAGGAAAGAGGGTTGGGTCATTACATTTGGAAACTCAAAAACGTAGTGACTACGTTTTTCCCTGGGATCTCAGATTTCTGTCCTTCAAGGCATGGGACAAAGGGGAACTACTGACATGGAGAAGGACTACAGAGTCAGGGAATGAGCAGTGAATAATCAAATTAAAAAACAAAAATTAAAGACCCCACTGTAAGCAACCCCACCTCACATTTCTAAGAGTATGTGAGGATAGAGGCCTACCAGCCCTGTGATGAGGCTCTGCTCCTGTCTGTGTTCTAGGAGAGTGCTCCTGAGACCATTCTCATCAAGGGCTACCTAGGAACTACCCCATATCGAGAAGTAATGCCAGATAATACATAAACACCAAAAGCACAGAACACTCTCTTTAGATTCTCACTCACTATATGAAGCTGAGGAATGGGGAAAGGCTCCAAAAACCTCCTCTGAAGAACCCTGCCCTGTGGTCTCTTGTATCGTAGCTTTCTTTTCTGCAAACTAAAAGGAAGCAAGAGGCAATCTAGCACATCACTGAGCCCACTCCCAGGCTCTCCCTGGCAAGGGGGCGGAGATGCTGGCTGCTAAATCGCTCTGCTCTTTAGGGGCTAATCCATCGCAGTCAGCTGAAGACCTATGACAGGTCTGGCATTTAGTAACTGGATAACTGTTTCAAAAGGTGTCCTGCATAGTTACATCCAATTACAGGAAGGAACAGCTGGTGAATTCTAAACTAATCTCTACCTGCTGATTGATTTATGTTATGCTCGCCCGGAGTTAATACACCAGGGACAGAAGAAATTTCTGCAGGAGGAGGAGAGTATGGAGGGAAAGGAGAAGGGTGTCCTTTCCTTTCTCTTTCAATAGATCCAAAGTTAGAAACATCACTCTAAGAAACAAGCTTGATGATAGGTATAAACCTGGGACTGGAACCCTGTAACTATAGAGGATGCCAAAAAATGCATACACATTTTAAGAAAAGAAAAAACTGTATTTATTAAAATTGTAATACTCACTATATACCAATAACAAAAGATGAATACAAATCACATTGAACACCTCTTGCAATTGCAGAAGTCAAATGTGACTTGAGTATCACAAATTTAACACAGCCTTTTCCTTGCTTATAAAGTGCATGCATTTTTTTGGCACCCGCTGTACAAGAGAATATTCTGGAAAAACCCAGAAAGGTTCACCAGGGAGAAGTTATAAAACATGGGCAGGGCAGGCTGCCTCTAACATCCAGATGCTGCTTTGTTAGAAATCAAGTTTCCAAAGCTTTTCCTTACCCTGGAGCTGATAAAAATGGAAGTTAAAGTCTGAGGACAGGTCCGGTGCAGGTGGCTCACACCTGTAATGCTAGCATTCTGGGAGGCCTAGGCAGGTGGATTGCCTGAGCTGATAGTTTCGACAACAGCCTGAGCCAGACTGAGACCCCATCTCTGAAAATAGTGGGCACCTATAGTCCCAGCTACTTAGGAGGCTGAGGCAAGAGGATCTCTTGAGCCCCAGAGTTTGAGGTTGCTGTGAGCTATGATGCCAAGGCATTCTACTGAGCGTGACAAAATAAGACTCTGTCTCAAAAATAAATAAATAAAATAAAGTAAAGTCTGAGGACAGCAAGTAGGCAAGTAGTGCAACTAAAGGACAAAAGAAAACTTCATTTCTGGCTCGGCGCCTGTGACTCAAGTGGCTAAGGCGCCAGCCACATATACCTAAGGTGGCAGGTTCAAATCCAGCCTGAGCCCGCCAAACAACAATCATGGCTGCAACAAAAAAATGGCCGGGCGCTGTGGCGTGCGCCTGTGGTCCCAGCTGTTTGGGAGGCAGAGGCAGGAGACTCGCTTGAGCCCAGGAGTTGGAGGTTGCTGAAGTTTTCTTTTCTTTTTTTTTTTTTTTTTTTTGAGACGGAGCCTCAAGCTGTCCCCCTGGGTAGAGTGCCGTGGCATCACAGCTCTCAGCAACCTCCAACTCCTGGGCTCAAGCGAGTCTCCTGCCTCAGCCTCCCAAGTAACTAGGACTACAGGTGCCCGCCACAACGCCCAGCCATTTTTTGGTTGCAGCCATCATTGTTGTTTGGCGGGCCCGGGCTGGGGATTCGAACCCGCCACCTTAGGTGTATGTGGCTGGCGCCTTAGTCAATTGAGCAGCAGGCGCCGAGCCAAAAACTTCATTTCTATCTGGAGTAGTGAAGGTAAGATGAAAAACATTTTTTTTTTTGGAGACAGAGCCTCAAGCTGTCATCCTGGGTAGAGTGCTGTGGCATCACAGCTCAGAGCAACCTCCAACTCCTGGGCTCAAGCAATTCTCCTGCCTCTGCCTCCCAAGTAGCTGGAACTACAGGCGCCTGCCACAACGCCCAGCTATTTTTTTGGTTGTAGCTGTCATTGTTATTTGGTGGCCTGGGCTGGATTCGAACCCGCCACCTCAGGTGTATGTGGCTGGCACCTTAGCCACTTGAGCCACAGGCACTGAGCCAAGATGAAAAATTTTTGAAAAATTATACTATCAAAGAATATGAGTTAATAGGATCTGTCCCAAGACTCAAATCTCAGAATAAGTCTTTATCCTGCTCCTAAACTAATTTGAAAGGGAATCTCGGGCAGCGCCTGTGGCTTAGTGGTTATGGCGCTGGCCCCAAATACCAAGAGTTGCAGGTTCAAACCCAGCCCCAGCCAAAATGCAACAAAAAAATAGACGGGTGTTGTGAAGGGCACCTGTGGTCCTAGGTACTTGGGAGGCTGAGGCAAGAGAATCACCTAAGCCCAAGATCTGGAGGTTGCTGTGAGCTGTGATGTGCCAGCACTCTAGTGAGGGTGACAAAGTAAGACTCCGTCTCTTTAAAAAAAAAAGAAAGAAAGAAAGAAAGGAATCTCACCTTGGCAAAAAGTCGATCTCCATCATTGTCCAGAATCAGGATGGCTTTGACAGTATACAGGGAGGGTTCCTGAAGAGACATGAATATAACTTCAGTCCTGAAGGCACCCACCACCATTGGCAAACCAGATAACTTCTCCATCCTCCCACTGGGGTTGCAAGGGGATACAGAGTTGCCTCCGTACGACTGACTCCTACCCCAATGTGGTTTGATTCTGACTTTTCCCATTGAGAACGACCAAGTGGTAAGTAAACTGAATTGAAGGTTTACTTCAATTCAACAAAGCATTTCAACAAAAGACTACAAAGAAGCATCAGAGAAACAGTTTCTCTGATTCATAGGGAGATTAATCAAGATAGGCCATGCTGTTATTATAGCACAGTTATTTTCCAAATTAACCTCTTTCCCTGGTCTCCCATGCACAGGTGGGTATAAAATGTGATCAGACTAATTAATAGGCTCTGAACATGGTCATTTGAAAATAGGTTGAATGCTGTAGCATACTTGGAAGTTTCTGCAGTCCCAATGCAGCAGCAATGCAGAGGCATAAAGCAAGCCTTCCTGAAACCACCCACACACTTGAGCAGAGGGAAATGAGTGTCTGCATGTGTGCGCGCATGCACACACACATACACACAGCCAGTTCTGAATACAGACTAGTAAGACAGCCATCTTCTAAAACCTCTCATATAATCCCCAATACCTCACCTAATCCCAACCACTTGCTAAGACAAAAACCAACTTGAATTTGAGGGGAGTTAAGAAGCAGTGAGAAGATCTATCTGAGAAACACTTTAAGTCCTAGTGATAGTAAGCAACAGGGGAGTTCTCTTTCACTACCAAGAATCAAATTAAGGATATTGGCTCTTGTAAAGGAATCACAGCCTCAGTCTTTTTTTTCCTTTCTTTTTTTTTTTTTTTTTTGAGACAGAGTCTCAAGCTGTCACCCTCCATAGAGTGCTTTGTGTCACAGGTCACAGCAACCTCAAACTCTTGGGCTTAAACTATTCTCTTGCCTCAGCCTCCCAAGTAGCTGGGACTACAGGCACCTGCCACAACGCCCAGCTATTTTTTTTTTTTAATATTGTTGTTTAAAAAAATATATGTATATTGTTGTATAGCTGGCCCGGGCTGGGTTTGAACCTGCCACCCTCAGTGGCTGGCACTGTAACCACTGTACTATGGGTGCCGAGCCATCAGCCTCAGTCTTTTTTTTTTTTCCTTGCAGTTTGGCCAGAGCCAGTTTCAAACCTGCCACCCTCAGTATATGGGGCTGGCGCCCTACCCAATGAGCCGCAGGCACCACCCCAGCCTCAGTCTTAATGGCTATACTCAACTCCCTTTTTCAACTGTAAGCGTATCACTTTGGTCTGGTGTACTCTCTTCTCTACCCCGGGAACATCTGAAAAAACAGCAAAACTAGGAGAGGAAGAAGTGGAAAGGAGAGTGATAAGCATGCGGAAGGTGTTTGCAGCTTCACATCCTTAGCATTTTTTTTTTTTTTAACAGAGTCTCTCTGTTGCCCAGGTCTCTCTTGCCTCAGCCTTCCCATAGGACTATGGGCACAAGCCACCATGCCCAGCTAATTTTTCTTTTTTGAGACAGAGTCTCACTCTATTGACCTGGATAGAGTGCCCTACATCATAACTCACAGCAACCTCAAACTCCTGGGCTTAACCAATGTTCTTGCCTCAGCCTCCCAAGTAGCTGAGACTACAGGTGCCTGCCTTGACACCCAGCTAGTTTTTCTATTTTTACTAAAGACAGAGTCTAACTTTGCTCAGGCTGGTCTTGAACTCCTGAGCTCAGGTGATCCACTCGCCTTGGCCTCCCAGAGTGCTAGGATTACAGGTATGAGCCACTACATCCAGCCTATTTGTTGAATAATTGAGAGAATCAAGGAAGTTTGAAAATAAATTAAAATTTTCTTGATGCAGTAAGCACCTGAGAGACTTTTATAATTAGATTTCCACATATAAGTGGATTTTCTTGTATGGCCATTTGGGATGATATCACTTCCAATTTTATCTCTCCTCTGATAAACATTCCTTAGAGATGCCCATCCTGTAAACATTGTACTTTAGAATGAACAAGACAGGAACACCTATCTCAAACCAAAGGACTCTATCCTCTAGTAGAGGGAAGTCCTCTCCAGTCTAGTCTAAAAGGTCACAAATAGAAGCAGCTCTCCTGATTCCTCAGAGACAGACCTTCCCATTAAGCAGGCTCAGTTCTACAGTAACTTGGGTCCTCAATTCACCAAAAGGAAGACATCAATGGGGATGAGTTTCCTTAATGGAAGGAAAAAAAGTCCAAAGGCAAGGAAATTTAGAAGAAACCATTTTTCCCATAACCTTTTCCTTAGAAGTCATCGGCTTTGTTCCTCTATCCACACACAGCAACCTCACAGAGCTGCCCATTTGTTTAAAGTAGGCATTAATCTGGCATAGGCAAGTGGTTCTTGCAGCCATGGAGTCTGGCATCCCTAGAACCCAAAGAAAAGAAAAGCCCTAATGGCCACCAGCCAACTGGAAGAGTCAGACAATGTCCTTTGTGGCCAACAGGGTATAAATGCCTAAAACAGCCACATTGGCAAAGAGGGAAACACATCCCTGGGTTCTGCTCCTGGCCATTTTCACTGGCTTCAGAGAAAATGTTATCAAAGAAACCTCCAAAATAGAAACACTGGATCTTCCTGGTAAGAATAAAGACAGGCCAAGGAAGGCAAGGAGAAAGACCAGATTGGACTATTAGAGCTCTGAAAGAGGAAAGAAGGCATTATAGAAAAGGCTGCTCATTTCAAACTTCCAAAGGAAGAACCACATTAAATAAAGCTGAAAATTTAGGCAAGAGCTTAAATGCTGCTTTAATTCTCCACTCTGCTATAGCAAGAGCCAGCAGCTTCTCCTTTACTTCTCCTGCCACCTCCTGACTGCAGCTGGTTCCACTTCAGCCTGAGGCCTTTACCTCTCAAGAGAGGGGAGGGCTAGGAGTTCTCATGCCATAAAACCAGCCAGTTTAAAGGCCCCAGAAGCCATTACTGATAATGTAATTTCATTTTAAGTTTTTGCAAAGGGCAAGTTTATAAATAACTCTCAGCTACTGAGAAATGGGTTTCCTGGACAATGGACTAGATTTGACCTTGTAACGCATTAAATGCTGATTGTTGAGAAAGACCCTGTAAGCTTAGGGCCATATTCAAAGGATTTAAAAGGTCTTTTCTTCCCTCCTACTTCCCAAATGGGCAGCTGCTAGAAAGCTTTCGAGACAAAGTTCTGTGATGCACTGACTTTCAGAGAGCCACAGCCTGAGTGTATAACAGAACTTCACCTCAAATGCTAATGGTGCCTGGAAATGATGTATAGGCAGATTGGTTTGTGGGAGGCTGGGTGCCTCAGACAGATTTTCATTATGTTTTTATTATCAAGAAAACTACAGTGCTCTCCTCAGGACAAGTGAAACACTACTGAATAAGCAACTAGGCTGCTGAAAATGAGTCTTTGATACCAGAGGCTTCAGAAGCCTGGTAAAAAACATCAACATCTCCCAGAACCACGTTGAGGACTAGAGGGGAAGAGTCATTCCTAGTGCTCCTAGTGCTGCCCCCTGTGGGCCTTTTGGATGACATGCAGCTTCCTCAGGATCAGCCATTAGCAAAAATACAGAAAAAGGCAGCTCTGGGCTCTGTGCCTGTAGCTCAGCGGTTAGGGTGCCAGCCACACATACCCAGGCTGGTGGGTTCGAACCTGGCCCAGGCCCGCCAAACAACAATGACAAGTATAACAAGAAAAACAGCCTGTAGTCCCAGCTTCTTAGCTGTGATGCCACGGCACTCTACTCAAGGTGACATAGTGAGACTCTGTCTCAAATAAAAAATAAAAGGCAACTTTGTACAAAAATTATTTGTGTGTTCTGTGAGACAAACTAGTAGACAGTATTCCATGGTGGGTATAAAAACAAGTGAATAAATAAACAACAAACTAGTAGAGATGACCTCTGAAAACCATTTACAGTGTATAAAATAAGAGAACCTTTTGGGATAAAATCTTGGTAAGCCACCCCCAAAAATTTGAGGGAATAGTGTTTGGAGCAGGCAGACAGAAAAATTAGAAGCTAGATTAATTATTTGATTCATTTAAGGGGGAAGAAAAACCCAATAAGCTTTCATGAAGTTAGAGGGTGCTATCCACAGAGCTGAAAGATCACAAGAATTTGGCTGAGATTCCTGTCAAGTTCTTCATTCCCTACTTAAAACGAAATCCTTAGAGCCACAGCAAAGGGGGGTACCTTGACCTGGCAATAGGTCTTAACCTTTTAGAAACTATAACAAGATGCTTTTCTTTCTTCCTATTTATAAAGTAAAACCAAGACAGCAAAAACTAGAAAGAGAAATTCCTAGATACCACTCCTAGCTGCACATGGCTAAGCAGGTATTTTGCTCTCTGACTCTGTGCCAACTTTTTTAAAATTAAAAGCTCCTCTGGGGTTAAGGGCTCCAATTTGCCAGCCACAAGCCTATGGACTTCAGATAAAAAGAAAAGAATTAGCTAAAGGGCTGGACAGGGAAGTGCAGTTTTCATATACCAGATTAGATTCAAGAAACACTGCTCAGAAAAGAATAGGAGCTACAGGTACCACAAAACATCACTCATCTGACATGAGAACAAATACTAGCTATAAAAAGGAAACTGGCCAGCTGGGTGCAGTGCACATGCCTGTAATCCCAGCACTCTGGGAGGCTGAGGTGGGTGGATCGCCTGAGCTCAGGAGTTTGAAACCAGCCCAAGTAAGAGCAAGGCCCTGTCTTTAAGAAAATAGCTGGGCACCTGTAGTCCCAGCTACTTGGGAGGCTGAGGCAAGAGAATCGCTTAATAGACATATTGTTCATGATTAATGAATGAAAAAAAAAAAAAGAATCGCTTGAGTCAAGAGTTGAAGTTGCTGTGAGTTATGACTCCACAGCACTCTCCTACAGGTAAGAAAGTGAGACTCTGGCTCAAAAAAATAAATAAATAAATAAAAGAGGAAACTGAACATATGCCTTAGAAAGAACTGATGGCAGCAAGAGACACCTAGAAAGATTCTTCCTATCTGACACAGATACAAACTGTGGAAAGCAGTCACCAACAGTTCTAACATTATAGGAGCAATGTCTCAAAACTCCCACAATCGGGCAGCGCTTGGGGCTCAGTCAGTAGGGTACTGGCTCCATAGACTGAGGGTGGCGGGTTCAAACCCAGCCCTGGCCAAACTGCCAAAAAAATAGCCAGGCATTATGGTGGGCGCCTGTAATCCCAGCTACTCAGGAGGCTGAGGCAAGAGAATCACCTAAGCCTAAGATCTGGAGGTTGCTGTGAGCTGTAACATCACATCTCTCTACTGAGGATGATAAAATGAGACTGACTCCAAAAAATAAAAAATAAAATGAAAATAAAAACCTCCCACAATCCTTGTATTATAGCCTGAATCAACCATTAACTCAAGTTCTCCCTTTCTCTGAGACTCAGTCTCCTCATAGGAGAAATCGGAGGCTTGACCTAGATCAGTTAAGGCTAATACATTTTTTGGGTCAGAGCAGACCTCTTTGGTAAGATGATGAAATTTATGGACCTTGTTCCCAGTAAAATACACATTCACAAATTTTTAGGATTTCTTTTTTTTTTTTTTTTAGAGACAAGAATCTCACTTTATCTCCCTCGGTAGAATGCCATGGCGTCATAGCTCACAGCAACCTCTAACTCCTGGGCTTAGGTGAGTCTCTTGTAGTTTTTGGCCAGGGCTGGGTTTGAACCCGCCACCTCCAACATATGGAGCTGGCGCCCTACTCCTTTGAGCCACAGGCGCTGCCCAGCTTAGGTGATTCTCTTGCCTCAGTCTCCTGAGTAGCTGGGACTACAGGCACCTGCCACAATACCCAGCTATATTTTTGTTGCAGTTTGGCCAGGGCTGGGTTCAAACTCGCCACCCTCGTTATATGGGGCCAGCGCCCTACCCACTGAGCACAGGCACTGCCCAATTTTTAGGATTTCAAGGTGTTCACAGACTCGGGTTCAGAATTCAATGAGATTTTCTCTGAAGATAATAATTTGGTGTGGAGTGGGGAGGAATAAAAGAGGGAAATGAGAGATACTTTTATAAATCACCCCTTCTCCTCTGCTGGTCACCCAGTAATGACTTCAATAAATGAGTGTATGGCCTTCATAAATTAATAAATATGATTGAGAAACCACAACCAGCAGGGAGAGTGAAGGCCAGCACTACCCTCCCAGCTTTCAATGACTGAATTTGGTGACTATGAAATGGGCGGGACAAAGATAACCAACCATCAAGCTCTGAAAAAATGCAAAGTCTCAGGCCCTTTCTTAAAATTCAGAAAAATGTTTTGCCTAGGGGTCATACAGTCACGAATTCCTTTCTCTCTTTAAAAAAAAAAAAGTTAATTATTTTTTAGAGACAGGATCTCCTACTGTTCCCCAGGGTGGAGTACAGTGGCACCATCATAGCTCACTGCAGCCTTGAACTCCTACACTCAAGTGACCTTCCTGCCTCAGCCTCCCAAGTAGCTGAGATTACAGGCCACACCACTATGCCCAGGTACTTTCTAAATTTATTTTAGAGATGGTGTCTCACTATGTTGCTCAGGCTGAGGCCTTAAACAATCCTCCCACACTGGCCTCTCAAAATGCTGGGACTACAGGAGTGACCCACCGCACCAATTCTTGAACTATCATGGAAGTGGAGAATCACAAAATTGATGGGCAAAACAGCATTGCTGGGAAGAGAGATGTATCAGACTATACTCCATACCTGAGGCCTGAAAACATCAGAACTTCCTGCCTTCCCAGTTTGGTAATCCACAAGCCCTTACTTAACTATCACTCAGAAAAGAATAAAATGTAATGGAGCTAGACTCCTTCCTGATGCATTTTTGGTCATGATTTATATCATGATTTATCCTTCAGCTCCCCTAGTATCTACTTCTGAAAACAAAAAGCTAGTCTTGAAAGACTTAAATGACAGTCTCTGTTATCTTTCAGCCTCGTTATGCCCCCAAATCAACCCTGAGGAAGAAGTGCTCTCTTTTCTGGTTTTATCCTCCCTCTAAAACTACACAATAGAAAAAGAACTTAAGAGAAAGTTGGGTGACAGAGCTAACCAGGCCAAGTGGCTGTGGATGGGGATATCTGCATTGGTAGCGAGAAAATAAGAAAGCCAAATGAGACAGGTTCACCTGCAGCACATATGATTTAGGTTATACAACAAAAAGGGCTTCCTAGAGATGGGTGTAGTCCAGGAGTCCTCAAACTATGCCCTGTGGGCCACATGCGGCCTGCCTAGGACATTGATCCAGCCCACCGGGTGTTTTTGCCACCACTGCCTGTCCTGCTTAGCAGCCGACTCATCCCGGGCCCCACAGTCCAGCCCTCCAATGGTCTGAGGGACAGTGAACTGGCCTCCTGTTTAAAAAGTTTGAGGACCCCTATAAGTCAAATACCAGAAGAGATGATGCAGGCTAGGGAATCTAAGGCTAGGAGAGATGTTTCTAATAAGCTGATGTGAGAGAAAAACCTATTCAGCCCAGAAACAGGAGAGGCAGGGGGTGAAAGGGCACTTGCCAGTACGAACATCTTAATCTGTGCATGGACTCAGCCTCTCAAACATCTTCCTCAGTTCCCCTGTGGGCACCCTGCCTTCCCTCTTCCTAATTACTCCGCACAAGTGGGTAGATAGGTACTGATTCTTTATTTCTGTTCCATCTTTTATCTGCCTTCTCTAGTTTCCCTTTCAACAACTTCCTTTCTTATCGATATCCTGACTCCAACCAAATCATCTCTAACACCTTAATGGTGTTAAATAAAAAACAGGAGTAAGAGGCCAGATGGAGTGGCTTGCACCTGTAATCCTAGCACTCTGGGAGGCCCAAGGCAGGTGGAGCTTGTTTGAGACCGGCCTAAGCAAGGGCAAGACCCAGTCTCTACTAATAATAAAACAACTAGCTGGGCATCAGTAGTCCTAGCTACTCAGAAGGCTGAGGCAAGGGATCTCTTGAGCCCAAGAGTTTGAGGGTGCTGTGAGTTATGAGGCCATAGCACTCTACCAAGGGTAGAGTGAGACTGTCTCAAAAAAAAGAAAGAAACAGTAGCAAGTATCTAGATGAAAAAGACCCTAAACTGGCCACTAGGCTCCCTCAAATATCTGGATAATTCCATTCATCCTCTCCCTCCTAGGACAGACCTGGCTTCTCAAGGGTTTCTTCACATAGAGGCCCCCTCCTCCTCTTCCAACCATGTGACAGCTCCCCTAGACCTCTGATATAATTTATACCTTGCCAGGGACCAACTCTTTCCCACCACTGTGAAGGAGAGGGAAAAAATATATATAAATATGTCGGAAATCTATAACAAGGTCTTCTTGGAGGGCAAGACATGGGGAGAGTTAGAAGCAGCGCCAATTGCTCTTTGGGGGTTTTAGTTCAAGCCGAGGTCTGCTTCCAGCAATCAACCATTAAAACAAGCCGGCCAGAGTAACAGCACAGTTTATTCTGATCATTTAATTTGAAGTGTCAATAAATTAAACTTCAATCAATTAAACTAGGTGTGCAATAACCCAGATGGACACCCCGACACCAACATAATCACAATAAAAATTTTTATGGCTGCCAGGGACCTCACTGGGGGCAGTGCTGGCACTGCTCACGCCCTAGCTGAGAAATATATCTCCACAGCACAGGAATGAGGAGATTGCTTCGCCTAACGAAATGGAGAGGCCAGGCACCAGCAAGGACGCAGCTGGGAGAGGGGCACAGGGGACTGCCAGGAACGAGATGGGAGTGCTTTGGGGCTTAATGTAATTGATACCTTTGCCCAGAGCAGGGGGAGGGGGCATTTAGGCCAAGTACCTCTACTGTTAGTGCCAAAGGAATTTAACAAAAGCCCCATTAAGATGATTCAGGAAGCAAAGGCCATGGAGCAATATCGGTCTTTAAGAGTCATTGATGTATTCTACACAGTTTCCTCCTACATATATACTCATACCCTTGTGCACTTTGGATGATCTGATTTTCAAATGGGACTCAGAATTTGGGATTTGGTCATTGTTACAGGATAAAACAACTAGGAAGGACAGAATTGGAAGTCTAGTCTGCAAAGCAGTGGAGAAGCATTCACAAGGTGAATCCGAAAAAATGATATAAAATGAAATGTATGAGCAATTTAAAGATCTAGACTGCTTGAGTAATTTGGCTTTGAGGAGAGAGGAGGAAGGGAACAGTCATTATCTTTAAGATTCCATAGGTTATTAATGGAGAATGGTGACCTGCAGAGATCCCTTTCCATTCAAAACTCAAAAAGGGAAAGCCAGCAGAAACCGCAGGAGAGAGCAAACGGAGTCCAAAGATGCAGGCTGAAATATTATATAATTAGGCCTTGGAATGGAAGAGATGAAAAGGTCTCTTTCTTTAGAGACCACACGGAGACCTAAGAAAGAGATCCATCAGTTTGAAAGCTAGACCTAGATTACTTAATTTAAGAAAGAAATATGGGCTCAGCACCTGTAGCTCAGCAGCTAGGGCGCCAACCACATATACCGGAGGTGGCAGGTTCAAACCCAGCCTGGGCCTGCCAAACAACGACAACTACAACCAAAAAATAGCCAGGAGCTGTGGCAGGTGCCTGTAGTCCCAGCTACTTGGGAGACTGAGGCAAGAGAACCACTTAAGCCCAAGAGTTTAAGGTTGCTGTGAGCTGTGACGCCATAGCACTCTACCCAGGGTGACAGCTTGAGACTCTGTCACAAAAAAAAGGAAAAAGAAAGAAATGTTATTTATTATAAGGTACCTAAAAGAAGGGAACCTATTGTTATTCAGAAATTCCATAACCCATGCAAATTTTGATGAATAGTTCTTCTTGACCCCCTCTAGCTTCTCTTTCTCTTTTTTTCAACATGTAGCTGTGTGCTTCATAGAGCTGAGGATAGAAGAATATACTTTAATCATATTTCCCCAAAGGTCCAGCCAAAACAGAAAACGAAGAAGCCTAAGCAAACTTTAGGAGTCTCCCTCTCTAAGGAGTAGCTTGTCAAATACAATCCAGGTACAGTGAACTCTTTCTTTAGCTTAGTAGACATATAAGCAGGGAATTAGGGATTCCTCACACTTTCTATAATGAAGATAAAGACCTAAAAGTCAGGAGATGTTGCTGAGCAGACAGACAAGGGGATGAGACAAAAAGGAGCAGAGAAGAAATGTGATTCTAAATCAGATGGAGCTGAATTTTGTGGGCTAGTATGTGTGGACAGTAAAAAGAGAAAAAGAAATTTAGGAAATATCACCTGATTCTCAACTAAGCCTCCTGAACCACTGAATATAGACAATTATTTAAATTACTATTTTCTCACTTCTCCCAAGGATGGTACAAAACTAGTGCCATGGTAGATACAAAAAAGTTGACACATTACACACAATGCTTAGGGCTTAACTTTCTCATGAAACTCTAGATTAAAAAGGATGGAATGATGGGAAAAGGATATAGATTTTTAATTGGGGGGGCAAAAATAAATCAAAATTGCAAAGAAGGAAAAAAAAATTGAAGAGGCTCAGCACTTGCGGCTCAAGCAGCTAAGGCACCAGCCACATATACCTGAGCTGGTGGGTTCAAATCCAGCCCGGGCCGCCAAACAACAATGATGGCTGCAACCAAAAAATAGCTGGGCGTTGTGGCGGGCACCTGTGGTCCCAGCCACTTGGGAGGCAGAGGCAAAAGACTCGCTTGAGCCCAGGAGTTGGAGGTTGGTGTGAGCTGTAATGCCACGGCACTCTACCCAGGGGGACAGCTTGAGGCTCTGTCTCAAAAAAAAAAAAAAATAAATAAATAAATAAATGAAATTGAAAATAGTCGATAAAGATGAAGGAGGATGGCTCAGCACCTGTTGCTCAGCAGCTAGGGCACTACCACGTACCTGGAGCTGGCCCAGGCCTGCCAAACAACAATGACAACTACAATAACAACAAAAAAAACCCAGCTGGGCATTGTGGCGGGCGCCTATAGTCCCAGCTACTTGGGAGGCTGAGGCAAGAGAATCACTAAAACCCAAGAGTTTGAGATTGCTGTGAACTGTGATGCCACAGCACTCTACCCAGGGCAACAGCTTGAGATTCTGTCTCAAAAGAAAAGAAAAAAAAAAGATGAAGGAGGATATTAGTTTAATGTTCCAAGAATTCTAGAAATCAGTACCAGAAATTCTGATACTTATCTGCCAGGCAGGGGATTCACGCCTGTAATCCTAGCCCTCTGGAGGCCAAAGTGGGTGGATTGTTTGAGCTCAGAGTTCGAGACTAGCCTGAGCAAAAAGCGAGACCTGTCTCTACTAAAAATAGAAAAACTGAAGCAAGAGGATCGCATGAGCCCAAGAGTTGGAGGCTGCTGTGAGCTATGATACCACAGCACTCTACCCAGGGTCACAGCTTGAAGCTCTGTCTCAAAAAAAAAATGATACTTGTTGAAGGGTTCAACTACAACTTGAACTTTACCTCAGAAATGAAAACAATGTTACCTAAACATTTGTACCCTCTTATAAGTCTGAAATTTAAAAAAAAAAAGAATTGATACCTGTTCATATTTTGTCCCCAACCAAAGGTTTATATAACTGATGGTTGAAAGGACAATTTTGAATATTAAAGAAGTGAAAAGTCCACGATGAGAAAACCTATAGTAACATCAGAGAAACTTGGTCTGGGAAAATGAAGAAATCAAAATCTAATCATACTTTTGACATCATATTTCCTTGAACAAGCACTCTTCCCCATACCTTAGTTGCCCCTAACCCGTAACTGGGACTACAGACACCAACTACAACGTCCTGCTAGTTTTTCTATTTTTGGTAGAGATGGGGTCTCACTCTTGTTCAGGCTGGTCTTGAACTCCTGATCTCAAGCAATCTACCCACCTCAGCCTTCCAGAGTGCTAGGATTACAGGCATGAGCCACTGGCCCAGGCCATTCAGTGTGTTTTTAAAAGCAAAGTTCAGAGGTATCTGACCAAATTAGCAGGGATCTGTGAATGCAGAATCTTAGGCATAAAGGGAGGGAATAAGGAAAAAGCTAGCTAAAACAGACTTCATGGAGGAAGAAGAGATAAGAAAACTAAAAGAAGAGAAAATGTGTGGCTCGGCACCTATAGCTCAACTGGCTAAGGCACCAGCCACGTACACCTAAGGTGGCGGGTTCAAATCCCCAGCCCGGACCCGCCAAACAACAAGAATGGCTGCAACCAAAAAATAGCCAGGCGTTGTGGCGGGCGCCTGTTGTCCCAGCTACTTGGGAGGTGGAGGCAAGAGACTCGCTTAAGCCCAGGAGTTGGAGGTTGCTGTGAGCTGTAATGCCACGGCACTCTGCCCAGGGGGACAGCTTGAGGCTCTGTCTCAAAAAAAAAAAAAAAAAAAGAAAGAAAATGTGACAGATTTTCACACACACTTAACTCTTCCAACTCACCTTTACACACAAACTCATTGTTAAAAGGACTCTCCAAGTATTATCTTCCTCACTCTAAGCATGCTCCTTTATAAACATATGTAGGGAACAGTCTAAAACTTCCAAAGAAACCAATTCCCAAGAATATATCCTATTCTGTTACCTGATTAAGAAAAATTGTTAATTGCCTGTACTGAAAATATTAAAAGTATCCAGTTAAGTTTTTTCCTAGACTTGACCAACCCATATTATGAGAAAGAATTATCTCTATCTTTGACAGGTTGAAAGGGGAATTACAACTTGTTATTCTCTTGGCTCAGCGCCCATAGTTCAGTGAGTCAGGCACCAGCCACATATATAGAAGCTGGCGGATTTGACCCTAGGCCAGGCCTGCTAAACAACAATGACAACTCCAACCAAAAAATAGCTGGGCGCTATGGCAGGCGCCTGTGGTCCCAGCTACTTGGGAGGCTGAGGTAAGAGAATCACCTAAGCCCAAGAGCTGGAGGTTGCTGTGAGCTGTGATGTCACAGCACTTTACCAAGGGCGATAAAATGAGACTCTCTAAAAAAATAAAATAAAATAAAATATAGCTGGGTGTTGTGGCGGGTGCCTGTAATCCCAGCTTGGGAGGCTGAGGCAAGAGAATCCCTTAAGCCCAAAAGTTGGAGGTTGTTATGAGCTGTGATGCCTCGGCACTCTACACAGGGCTACATTTTGAAACTCTGTCTCAAAATAAATAAAATAAAATAAAAAATAAATAAATGGAAAAAAGAAAGAAAAGAGTTCTAGGAAGGAGATTGGGAGCTAAATTTCTACACCACACAAACTTCTCCAAATTACAAAACAAGGCACTTTTGAAAGAAATGCTCTGGTCCAGTGATAAAGAAGGAGTATTTTATTTATTTGAACCAAAAAAGGATCACATGGACAAGAGGACTGATACTCCTCTTTAACCACCACCATTCTCATGTAACACCCAGAGAGGGAGAAATTAGCATCCTAGATCCTACAATAAGAATTCCTAATGTGGCTCGGTGCCTGTAGCTCAACCGGCTAAGGCGCCAGCCACGTACACCTAAGGTGGCAGGTTCGAATCCCCAGCCCGGACCCGCCAAACAACAATGACGGCTGCAACCAAAAAATAGCCGGGTGTTGTGGCGGGCGCCTGTGGTCCCAGCTACTTGGGAG
>CAUYTI010085415.1:0-100650 GCA_963575145.1 Galago senegalensis
GAAAAGAAATCAGACGATTGCTGCAACAAAATATTAAGCAATAATAATAGTAATAATGCAAAGAAAGTAACATTCACATCGTCAGATAGAAGTATGTCTACTATAGAATACTTTGATCAGTTAACTTCTTATTTTGTTTTATCTGTTAATTTCATTTATAAATATTAGTTGTCTACTTTTTTTTTGAGATGTTTGAAAACACACATTATTTTTATAACTGGACATTTACCTATGTCATTAAAATTATTCACAACTATCTTAATAACTTCATACTCATAATATGAACACAAAATAAAATATTCGATTCAACCACCAATCACTAAATATTTAGCAATTTCAAATTTCTTCTTTTGCATTTTTTTCTTTCTTTTTTTGCAGTTTTTGGCCGGGGCCGGGTTTGAACCGCCACCTGTGGTATATGGGGCCAGCGCCCTACTCCTTGAGCCACAGGTGCCTCCCCTTTTGCATTTTTTCTTAATACACATTCTTAAAAACTGATCTATGTCAAAAGGTTTCAACCTCCTGACTTCAGATATGTTTTTCAGGTCACCTACTACAACAATTGTATGTATTTTCTATTTAAAAATGATGCCTTGCTATTGTTTGACCTGTGAGTCTTCGGCCATTAAACAAGGTTGAAGAAATTTTAAATTTTGTTTTTTATTTGCACTTGTCTGAATTATTTCTACAGTTTTTTTTTTCTTTCTTTTCTCTGCTTGACGCTAAACTCAAATGGGAGACTATGGAAAGAAAAAGGGGTCTCGAGGTGAGGCGATTGAGGAGAAAAGGAGCAGAACTGGGCCTGGCAAAGTGTCCTGACTGTCTTCCATTTCTAATGCTGAAAACACCTCTTAGGGTTATAAGTAAGGACTGTGATGACCTTTAGGGTTCATTTTTTCACACTGTTGGTTACTCACAGTAAGGGTTTTAAAGCAGATGGAAAGACTGTCTTTGTGAGTATGAGGAGAGGAAAAGGGAAACAGCCAAGCCTGAGATGACGACGGCAGGATTTTTCTACGGCAAATGGTCCATGAGCGGCTAACCAGTGTTTACTGCTCCATTCCACCATTCGGAGTTGCCACTGTTCACACCAGCGAGCTAACACCTTCCGTTCTTATGTCAGCCCAGCGCAGGGGGAGGCTGCCTGTGAGTAACAAAGTGTAAAACTGTTTCTTGACAGCGAGGAGGATGAGAACATGAAAACAGCAATGCAAACAGTGCTCCAGAAACCCACGACTGGTAACGCAGGGCAGAGGAGCAGAGACCCCCCAGCTCCTACTAACCTTGCTGATGAGCAAACCAACGGCAGCCCAGATGATGAAGAAGAGAGCAAGCGCCCAGGGAACACCCAGAGACCAGGGAGCAGCCAGCGACTCCTCACAGGAGCACACGGGAGCAGGTTCCTGGGTGGCAAAGTGAGTAACAAGCAATAGCCAAGCTTCTCTTGGTAATCTATAAAGAAAATACAGATAAAAACACAGGTTCCTGCAAACATACACTTGTGCTAATGGTAATTAATATATTTTGCATGAGATGGGAAATAGAACCAGTTTTCTTTCATTATGAAAATGAATGTCAAGGTCATTGTGTACATTACATCTTTGTTCACCATGACTTGAGTTGGTCGACCTACTCTGCCTGTGTCCATCCAACTCAGTGTGATACTCAGTAATACAGTGACAAATGTCAAATGACAACACTGTATGTGCAAAGTTGGGGCATGGAGGGGGCAAGTTTGTCTGCTTTCAAATTATAAAAAGAGAATTTTATTTTTTAAGTACAATGCAACCATGTCTAGAGGTTAAAAAAATTATAGGCCCCAAATTATCTTGACAGAAATATATATCACTGCTTTCTGTTCACAATCAACCAACAATCCATAACAAACTAACTTGATAATAACAAATCTAAATGATTAGTAATTTGCAATTAAAAAGCAAGTATAGCAGCAATTCAGAACTGGATCTAAACCAAGACAAAACTAATGATTCATTGATAACAAATTACCATTTCCAAAGTTGCTGAAATTGCAATTCAACAGAGACACAGAGTAGAGGTTTTGCAGTGCTGCCAAGCATTAAGCAACAGCTAGCTATTTTTTTATTATTAAATCATAGCAGTGTACATGATTTACTACAATAACAGCTAGCTATTTTGATAGAATACTGCATTAGAATCTGCAGTAAACTCTTAACATTAACTATTTTCCGTTTGTAATTTTAGTAGCCCTTTCCAAATCACTGAGATGCTAGCTAAGTCTTCAGTCATTTGAGAAAATGAATGTGTAAGGATTGGTGACCTTTTAGTAAGGACCACGCAAAGGATTCCAGTTTGGAAGAGGGGAATAGACCATGAATGGACTTCAGACTGACTGCACCTGGCAAGGTCTGGAACACTCAAGTCCAGAAACATAAATGACTTGCCCAAAAAGTTAGTGTGGCAATCTGAGCTGGAACTCAGGCCTCCAGGCCCCAGTTAATGTGTTCTTCTGCCTTTCCCATGGTGAATCCTTGAATTTAGGGCCGTGTTCGAGCAGATAAGCTGCACAGGTGAAATAACCTATTATGAATTTAAAGACCTCTGAGGTTTTAACCCCGATTTTGACTCTTTGACTCTGGCATTCATATATTTGTTGTTGTTTTTGTTCCCCAAGAATGACCTTGGGGAACACTTATAGTTGTAAAACACTCTATTGTTGACTAATTACTTTCAGGTCATTTTATTAGTTTTTCTTTAGAGTTAATTCTGCGAAGTAGATTCCCCTGTTATTTCTCTCACCGTCAAACTGAGACTCGGAAAGTTAAAGTGACTCTTAAGTGTGCAGATGTGTGCCCAGGTTTTCTTTCTCGCTTTCTTTTTCTCTCCATTAGTTGCATTTTTATTGGTCTTTCTAATTATAAAATATTACATAACCATGTAGAAATTTTGGAAAAGCGGAAGGAGAATATAAAGGAGAAGGAAATAAAACTCAACCAAAGAAAACTAGTGGTTTTCTCTCCTCCTCTTTCCCATCTGCCCTCCGTGCAGAGATACACAATGAGAATCATTCTGCACATACTACAATCCCACTTGATTCACTTCACATCAGGAATTCTCCCCTCGGCATGAAAAAAAATCCTTCTACACATCATCTTTAATGACTGTGTGAGCCACACTCAGAACTAACAGGTAGCATTTGCTGTGTGCCAGGCACTATTCTGAGCTCTTTGCGTGTATGAACTAATTTACTATTCCCAAGAACCCTACGGGCTGGGAACTTTTATTATCTTCAGTTCAGGGATGAGGAAACTGAGAAAAAGAGATGTCAAGAGCTCTATCAAAACGGTAAAGCTGAGAAGCCAGAGAGCCACAATTCAAGCCTGGGTTCTCGGTCCTTAAGCACCAAACCGTCTCCGTTCCTTAATAAAGACATAACATTGTTCACTTAACCAATCCCTTATGGGTACTTAAGCCATTTCTAGTTTTATTTCTTATAAATGAAGTCTGTTTCTTGACATTCCTTCGAACACATCAAGCTGCCTGTTCCTGCTGTGGACTCTGCATTCACCATTATAATGGGTAAAATGTTTACCCATCAGAAGGGGTCAGCTGTTCTTGAACTTCCATAATCTGGATTACTTGCCAGCTCTGCAGTACCAAAGGGGAATTATCTTCCCCGCCCCTCCCAGGACTGAACAGGGTTTCCAGCGGGAGGCTCAGTGGGTCTAACACGCAGCCACCAAATGTAGGAAGGGATTGTGGGAGGTGTGGGGACCGACTAATTGGTTCTGTCTGCTGGCTGGGCATGTGGTGCTGGCCTGCCAGATGGTAGCCACAGTTTCCTGGTACAGAGACCCTCATTACCACCTTGACTGAGTGGTAAATGGAATCCTGCCACAATTACAGAAGCACACCAATGAGAACTCCTTCTAGATTCCTACCACTCACACATAGATGAAAATAAGCCTTCCTGCCTGGGATGTAACAAGCAATCTGGACTGGCTGAACTGGCTCCAAAAGGAAAGTTGCTGATGAAGGCTGCGCTGACAGGAGCGAGGATGGGCAAGCGCAAGAGTCTTTGCCAAATTACAAAGTAAGTTTGAGGAGTATTGTCGGGCGGAGGGAAGGGAAGCTGAAAATGCTGAGAGACGCCATCATTTTCTGCATGTGGGAATAGTAAGATACCTTGGAGATCAACAAGTCCAGAGCTTCCTTTCACAAAGAGATGCCCGGAGAGCTTAAATGGTCTGTTCAAGGTCTCACGAGCAAAGAGGCTGGCTCTTCTGACCACTGGCCCTGGGATCTTTTTGCCTGCAAATTCCTGTCCTTGTGGGTTAAGTTTTGAATATATATATATATATGTTGTTTCTCAGAAGCATTAATTCTGCCTTCTCTCAGAAAAAAAATATATATAAAGGAATGTGTGACTAGCAACAAACTCAGTAGCGCAGTTTCAAATATAAAATTAGAGTGTATATTTTTTTGCATCTGGTAGCATAAAAATGTGAGTGCTTTAATTTTAATAATTATCACAGTCGATCGGAAGGGTGTTCTTTTCAAAGCCCTTTTTCATGTTTCTCCTTTTTTGTTCGTCACGGTAGCCCTGTGAGGTGGGGAGAGGCACGTGATTTCATCTTCATAATTTTATAGATGAATAGGCAGATGTCAGGGGCGTCTCCGGAAGGCTGTCCATTTGCAGCTGTGATCCAGCACCCTCAAAACAGAGCTTGGCTCCTGCTCTTCTTCCTGTGGTCTGTGCCTCCCAGAATGGCCCCACCAGGCTCCCTGCTGCTCCGCAGGAGACCTGGGCACGCTTCCCTCCGCTTCCCGTCCAGACTCTGGTATCCAGCCAGTCCCTGAGCCCTTTCATTCTCCCTGCCTCGTGTCTCTCCAAAGATCCCCTTCTTTCTGCTTCTCTGGCATTGCCCTAGTCAGATCACCATTTTGTCCCACCAGGGAAGACTTTAATTATCTTCACATGGACTTCCCAGTCTTTAAACGTCCCTCTCCGTATCTGTCAGCTGTTGTAATAAATATTGGGGTGTAATATATCACCCACTACTCAGTGTTTTAGGACAGTCATCACTGATGGACACATTCACAGAAGTGAGCCAAGGCAGCTTTAATTTTTCTCAGTTGGGCTTGGCTGGGCTCGGCTCCAAACTGTGATTTTGGGTCAGGTCAGCTGGGTGTTTTTCTCAATTTGTGTGAATCTGGTGAGCTCCTCAAAGCATGTTCTTCTTGCACTGATGGGAAAAGAAACTATTCAAGAGGACAAACTCAACCAAACACGTGCATGTTAAGTCTTTGCTTGTGTCATAGTCACCAACATCCCATCAGTCACAGCAAACCACGTGGCTAAGCATCGCACGGCTGATGGAGCAGGACCCACATGCCGTGGTTTTTAGGAGGAAGCCCCAAACCCCCAAATCAAGTGCAGCCTTTGTTTAATCCCCATTTCCTTGCTATGCAATTTAAGTCTTTGGCTCACATTGCAGGTCAACTCTGCCTGTTCTCTATTTCTCTGTCATCCCCACCTTTCACTAAGCTAAATTTTTATTCCACAAATAGACTTCTGTTGCCTTCCCCTCCCATCCTTTGCCCATGCTGCTCCTTTTGGGTAAAATTCTCTTCCCTCCATCTTTATTTGCTTACTCCTAACCATATGAAGTTCTCAACTTAGATATCAGCTCTACTGAAAAGCATCATTGTCTGAGTCTCAGGACAGAGTTCCCTTTCCTGATGTTTTTCTAAGTGCATCTGTCCACACCCCCAAGGTCAAGGTTGTCACACTATTATGACAGGTGTTTCATCGTCTGTCTCCCTCCACAGGTCTGACAGTCCCCTGAGAACAAGAAGTGTGGCTTGTTCTCTTTGTTTTCAAAATGCCTCTCTCTGTGTATTAGGCCAAAGCCAGCATCTAGTTTAATGGGGAAACAGAAGATAGGGGCTTTCTCATTGCGGTCTGGGAGAAGGCAAGAGTACCCACTATTTCTACTTATTTTTAATGTGGTGCTGGAGGTATTTGCCAATGCAATTAAACAGAAAAAGGAAATCATAGGCATAATAGTTGGAAAAGAAGACGTGAAACTGTTTTCAGATGATAAGATTATACATCTTAAATCTTGAAACCTCTAATGAGAAAACTGCTAAAACCACAGAGAGAATTTGGCAAATAAGAAAGTTATAACGTCAATCACACAATTCGATGGCCTTCGTCTATATAAACAAAAACTAGTTAGGAAATAAAATGGAAGAAAATGCACAATTTACAATAACAACAACAAAAAAGTAAATAAATTAATAATAAATAAAATGCCCAGGTCTAATCTTAAAAATAAAATGTCCAAACCTTTAGAAGAAAAATATAAAGCATTCCTGAAAGACACAAGGGTAAATTTGAACAAATGGAAAGGCGTGCTGTGTTCGTGCACAGAAAAAGTGAATGCCTCAGTCCTCCCTGAGGTAACTTGTATGTTGGATGGGATTCCAACAAAAATAGTATTAGATTTTTATTAGGTTTTGTTTTTCAATGGGCCAAATCGACTACAAAGTTAATTTGCAATAACAAACAAGCATGAATCATCGGGAAAACCCTGAAAAGAAGAGCAATTTGAGCAATGGGGAAGATGCCATGACCGGATACTAAAACATAAAAGTTTCCATATTTAAAATACTGTGCTTTTGGCAAATGAATAGATGAAAGACCAACGGAATGAAAACATACATCTGAATATAGACACGGCGGCGTTTTGTGATTTTGTGGATGATAAGGGTGACACTGCAAATTAGTAAAAAGAGGTAGACTTTTTAATCATTGATACTGGGATTATTGGATAGCCACGGGAAGTTTTAAATTGGGTCTATTCCCCACGTGTCATACATAGATCGTATGTGTATGTCGTGTGAAGACATAAAACTATACAAGTGGTAAAAGTAAAACTGGATGATTTCCTCTGTTATCTGTGATAAGGGGAAACTGTCTTAACATGATTCAAACTGCAGATACAATCCAAGGAGACTGATAATTTCCACCAGGCATATATGGCCAGAATCACTGTAAACAAATTATATAAACACTTGACAATCTGGAGAAAAAGTCTGCAACTTACATTATAGATAAATAGATCCCTCATCTATAGAACCTTCTACTTAAAAATGAAGAAGGGATAGTAAACTATCTGAACAACGAACAAAATACGTTAACAGATAACTCATAGAAAAATAAATGCAACTGCACAAATATTTTACATAATTATAAAATAAATTGAAATGTTAAGAGAAAAAATTCTTAAAAATAAAAACAAGGGTTGGCGCCTGTAGCTCAAGCGGCTAAGTCGTCAGCCACATACACCAGAGCTGGTGGATTCAAGTCCAGCCCACGTCTGCCAAACAACAATGACAACTACAACCAAAAAATATCCGGGTGTTGTGGTGGGCGCCTGCAGTCCCAGCTACTTGGGAGGCCAAGGCAAGAGAATGGCTTAAGCCCAGGAGTTGGAGGTTGCTGTGAGCTGTGATGCCACAGCACTCTACCCAGGGTGACAGCTTGAGGCTCTGTCTCAAAAAGAAATAATAATAAATAAATATAAAATCTGATTTAGTTAACTATTGCCACGTAACAAATTGCCCCAAAACTTAGCTGTTTAAATCAATAAGCATGTAATATCTCACAATGTTCCTGGGGGCGAAGAGTCTAGGAGTGGCTCAGACAAGTGATTCTGATTCAAGATCTCTCGTGAGACTTCCGTTCAGATATCCCTCAGGGCTCCAGTCACCTGCAGCCTCACCGAACTCACTCTTGAGGCTGTTGCTAGAGGCCTCAGTCGTGCTGGCTGTTAGCAGAGGTCTCAGTTTTTCTTTATTTGGGCTTCTCTCAAGGGCTTCTCATGACAGGGCACCTGATGTCCTCAAAAAAGAGTGATCCCGGAAAGAAAAAGGGAGGGAAGAGTCCACACCAAATTGAAAGTTGTGATGTATTTTATAGCCTAATCTCAGAAGTGACACCATCACTTCTACAGTTTGCTATTGGTCATGTAAACTAATCCTAATTAAATGTTGGGGGATGGGGAACCTCATAAATAGGAATCAGGCCTCACTGGAGCCACCCTGGAGGCGGGCTACCACACAAACCTAACTACACAGTAATTGGCACTAAAACCAAACAGAGCAGAACTATTGTAAATTACTTTTAAACATAATAACTTCTCTCATATGTCCCTGGTGAGATATTTAGTGTATGGAAAGTATTTTTGAAAACATATCTTTAAATTTTTCAATAACCGTCATGTTAATATTGATATCCTGTAGTGAGATAAAGGAGGTGGGTTAAATACCTTGGTGGTTTTTACATTTGTGATTTTTGGTATCGGCAAAATTAAATAGAGTAGAATATTGATAAAATTATATAAACCTCCTATTCTAATTTGAATTAGAAATAGCAGTGCAAACTCTCAAAAATATATTTTCTAGCTTTGACCACTGAAAAAACTTAGAAACAATGACTGATTCCATAGCAATGATCACCCTGCTACCTGCCTTGTGTTCAGAGGAATTTCAAAGGGTAATCAGCTTTAAGCCAGGAACCTCTACTTACACCCAAGCAATGAAGATATTAAAGGCTTCCCCAGACATGTCAACAAAAGTCTCAGGATCTGATTTAAGAAGCCCCACTATTTAAAAGTGAGATAATTTGGGGATCAACAAAAATAATAATTGCAGTAGCTAGAAACACATAATTATACACTCACAATGATACTTTAAAAAAGAAAACAAAAGCCCATTGTTCACTTCAGATGAATGCTAGGGAACAAACTATTTTTATTAACTGAAAAAAAATGAAATAGTCCAGCATGTATTCATTGTATTCAATGTGCCCTTTTTCTTTCTTCTTTTTTTTCTTCTCTTCCACTTTTTCTTTTTTCTCTGCCCTTCCCTTTCTTCCTTCCTTCCTTCCTTCCTCCCTTCCTTCCTTCCTTCCTTCCTTCCTTCCTTCCCTCCCTCCCTCCCCCCTCCCTTCCTTCCTTCCTTCCTTCCTTCCTTCCTTCCTTCCTTCCTGCCTTTCTTCCTTCCTTCCTTCCTTCCCTCCCTCCTTCCTGCCTTTCTTCCTTCCTTCCTTCCTTCCCTCCCTCCTTCCTTCCTTCCTTCCTTCCTTCCTTCCTTCCTTCCTTCCTTCCTTTCTTCCTTACTCCCTCCCTCCCTCCCTTCCTTTCTTCCTTCCTCTCTTTCTTTGTAGCACCCAGGGAACATTGCAAATACTTCTTCAGTAACTAAAGTTGTTGAGTATTAAACAAACACCCGCAAAGTCGGCAGCCGTGTTCTCTAAGATTCATTTATTTAATTAATGTTTACTGAGCACATTCTCTGCTCCAGGCACTGCCTTGGGTACAAAGGATCTAGAAATTAACACGTGCATAAGATTCTTGCCTTCCCTAAACTTTACTTCAATGAGAGAGACTGAGAGTAAGCTGGAAAAAATAAATAAATTATGGTAAAGTGTGATAAGTGCTGTGTTGGGACTTAGTGGAAAAGAAAAAAAAAGCCAGGCTACACTGAGAGGAGAACGGAGCTAAAAGACTGCCCGGAATGCAAGGGGAGCATCAGCGGACTGGAGCTCCTGGTTCCCGCAACACCTGAGGCCCAGCTCTGTCCCTTTCTCCCAGAATGTGGGTTATCCCGCTCTTTCTTGGGTCTCACCAGCTGCCAAAAGATTTCTCTCATTGTTACAGCTGAAGGGAGTTAGGTGACTGCCATTTGTACTCCCCGCTGACACAGCAGCTAGATGGGAGCATTTATTCTTCTGCCCATATAAACGGAGCAAGTAAAAACTTCTTGGGGAGAGTGGGTCTGAAACTTGAGCTGTATCAGATACTTTTGGATATATGGCATGAAGTCAAATCATAAGTAACTAATGTAACCTGGGATGTTACACGGGATTAAGAAAATAATTCATCAGCCGTAGCTGGGTCATTGCTGTCATCGCCTGCATTGACAGTTTCTTATGGCCAAAAATATGGAAAGACTGATAGGATCAGAACGTCCGGCAAGTGAAAAGGACTTTGGGATCATTAAATCAGATTTCATTTTACAAATGTTGAGATGAGGACCCATGGCACAGATGTGACATGTTTGATGTCACACAGCTTGACAGCAGCCCAGTTAGGACTAGACACGGACTCCTGACCCACAGTCCCTCCTCATCTGACCATTGAGAGGACCTACTATACACCAGGCCCCGGTCTTGGTGCTGGGGTCACGGTGGCTTCTGACCTTAAAGAACTGATTCTTGTTAGGGAAAGATGGACAAGAAAGAAATAGAAAATCTGGTGATGCATTTAGGAGAAACCTCAAACTGGAGGATATTAGGGAAGATGACTCTGTGTGGACAGAGGGGAAGGGGGTCGTGTTATCTGTACTGAGGGGTCAGGGAAGCCTTCTCCGAAGTGATGTCATTTAAGCCAAGATCTGAAGAGCCAGAAGGAATCAGCCATATGCAGATTGAAGGCATTTTCTAAAGAGAGGAGATGGATGACGCAGAAGGTCTGACATCAGAATGAGTTGGCCTGTTCGAAGAGCAGAAAAAGTGTGGTGTGGCTGGAACTCGGTGAGGAAAGGGGGTGGAATGTTTGGACTAAAGCTGAGAGGTCAGCAGGGGCCGGATTACAGCCTCTGAGACTCAGGCAGAGGACTGGGTCTTTACCCTCTAAGTATAGCAGGAAGCCCTGTGGGCAGTTTTAAGTGAAGGAGCAGCATGATGGAATTGGTTTTTAAACCTCATTGTCATCACTGATTGGATGATGGACAGTGAAAAGGTAGGAATGCTGGGGGTCTGGACCGTGCCCACAGGAAGAAGATGGGTTTGAGATGTGTTATGGAGTGGAGCGGGGAGGACTTGCCAATGGTTGGGTCGGGGCTGATGGAGTCTGGATCCATAGCTGAGTGCCAGCTTTCTCTTAAGGAACTGAATGGATGGTTTCACCATTCACCAAGGGTAATTGGGGAAGATGAAGGTTTGAGGGGGAAAAATAAATCAAGAGTTCTGTTCTGCATATCACTCTACATTCTTGTAGCACAAGAGATCCATATCAAAGGTGAACCACTGACAAAATAAACCTACAAAGGGATCAATAAAAGCCTTGAGGACAGAGGCCATGGGCTGCTCTCAGTTGCATCACGGCCGGCCACCTGTCTCCCTTATCCACCATCAATTAGTCAACGCGGAGCCACCTGACAAGCAAGAGTCACCATTAAAACACACTATAGTGAGGTAGCCGCAGATTGCCAAGAGGTCCATCCTAGCACCAGAAGCGATCAGGTCAAACCTCACCAGAAGATGCCCAGTTGGACTGGAAGAGACATTCCCGGAGGAAGGACAGCCTGTGCTCCAAAGAATCAAAAATGGGCCGGAGCATAGTGACCTGGAACAGAGATGAGGGACACTTGGGAGGGATTTACACTCTTCCATGATACATCAGCGTTTGTTTTATGGGTGAGAGGTAAGTATAAAAAAAGTCACCACGTGAAAAGGCTGGGAGGAAACGCAGGTGCATTCATTCATTCATTCATTCATTCATTTCTTCATACACTGATGCAACAAATCCTCACGCTGCCTAGTCTCTGTGCAAAACGGTTCTGGTTAGAGGTCCTTGACAATGAGCTGAATAAAGACAAAGCCTCGAGGAGCTTACATTCTAGCAGGGGAAAATGGGCCACAAAAAAGTAATAGATGTCAGGGGCAGACAAGGGCTATGGAGAAAAGTGAGACAGTCTGGAGGTTTTGTGCCGCTCAAGTATTTTGTTTGCTGTCTAATGAGGCCGAGAGAGGAGCGTGAGCCACCCAGTCCCCACTCTGTTCCCTGAGCTCTGCCCACATGCCGGCTGCTTCTACAGCAGGAAAACCCTTTTTTCCTTCCTTGGCCTAAATCACTGGAGTGGAGAGAGTACCAGGGTGGGGGCAGGGAGGACGAGGTCAGAGAAGGCACAGGGCCAGGCCGCAGAGTGCCTTGCAAGCCATCGCTGGAATTTTAGGTCTCGCTCTGTGTGGACGGTGTTTGCCAGAAGGCTGAGGAAGGCCGTGGCTGAGGAAGGGGCCCTGCCTGTGTTTGCCCCCAGCCCTTCTCTTTCATTCACCTGCCATCACCCTGCCCTGCTTTGGCCACCGCCTTCCACACAGGTGGGAAAGGAACCAGAAATGTTCATTCTCTCTCTGTCTCTAACATGGCACCTCCCAAACCTCTGATTCTCTTTTGGTTCTTTACAGAGACCCCACAAGAAACGTTCAGGTGTGATACGGAAGAAGCCTGCTCTCTCTGTCAAACCTACCAGTGCTCAGCTGAGCCCACTGTGTCCACAAGGTGTCTTGGTGGTAAGGAGGCATCACAGGAGGGACAGAGACATCAAGCAACCTGCTGTTGGGTCTGTCCCTGTCTGTGTCTCGTCTTAGGTAAGTCACTTCCCCTCTCTGTGAGCCAGGGAGACAGGACCACTGGGGCTCACTTCGTGCCCTCCAAGGTTCCTTTCCCTCTAACAGTCCTGGACCCTTCCCTGTCAGCCTTTTCCTTCTCAAGGTTGGGAAACGTGTGCACTGTTCGAAAAAGCATCAGAGGTTCAGGGTGGAAGGGGGAGTGGGGTGGTCAGAGCCTGGAGGGGCCCGGCCGAGGAGCTGCTGGAGCCCCGGGGGGCCGTCTTGGTGACTGCTGGGGAAAGTACTAGCTCTCCTTGCAGAAGGGGCTCTGACAGGCTAAATCCAAACCAGATGTGCAGTGGAGAGAGCAGGGCCCATTACAAAGTGTTGTGAAACGGCCCAGGGGAGGTAAATAAGCAAAAACAGGCCAGTTGCCTAGCAGCAAGTACAACAAAACACGCAGCCGCTACACTGGCATTGGGCAGGGCAGAGCGGCGCTCCACAGCTGGGGAAGAGGCAGGGAGGGCTGAAGTCTGATGAGGACTCAGGGGACCCCAGCAGCCCTTCCCCCTCCCTCCACGCCCCTCCTGCGCTCTGGGTGGCAGGGCTGCCACTGGGACATTGCACCCAGTGGACCCTACAGGGTCAGAGTCAGGGTCTTTTTTCTTCTCCTTGGTGGAGAATCAGGTGGGAGCAGGGGTGTGAGAACGGTGCTTTGGCTGTATCCAGGAGGAGGGGACAGGGCTACAAAGCTCTGTAAAGATGTCCAATAATGTGCCTGATACGTGGCCCTTATCTTTCATTTCTTCTTACCCCATATGTTTATTTTTTTAATACTTCAAACTAATGTAAGAGTACAAATGATTAGGTGACAATGTTTGCATTTGCAAGGTAAAGTCCCCGTTGTAGTTGTGCCCCTCACCCAGGAGATGTGCCGTCTACCCTTACTTCGTGCCAATTAGCTAGGAGCACACCAATCCCCCTCCCCGCAACTTGATTGAGCTTTTCTCTCATGTGGACGTGTATTAGATTGTCTACTGACTTCAGATTAGTATTGAGCACATTGGACACTTGCTTTTCCATTCTTGTGATACTTTACTACAGAGAATGTTCTCCAACTCTATCCAGGCTAATCCCAAAGATGTGAAGCCTCCATCTTTTTATGGCTGACTAGTATTCCATAGTATACATATGCCATAGTTTATTAATTGGGTTGTTTCCACATCTTGGTGATTGGAAATTGAGCTGTGATAAACAATCTAGTGCAAACCGTATATATTTCTTGAGCAGCTACTCTGTACCAGGCACAGGGAGGGACTCCAGGCACAGACATAAAGGAATAAAACAGACACACTCTTTGCTCTCAAGGGACTTACAACCATTGGGAGAAATCACATAATCAAATGCATGATTTTAAGTCATGCTAGATGTTTTAAAGAAAAAGAAGGGGGAGGAAGGTTGCACTTAAGCAAGGTGTTCAGGGCAGGCCTCTCCTAGGAAAGCAAGTGGAGACTCAGAATGAGCAGGCACTGGCCAGGCATCATGAAGGGAGAGGGAGACCCCAGCAAGCAGGCAAGAAGCCCTTGAGCTGGGAAGATGGGAGAGAGAGAGGGGCTGGAGAACAGTCAGGGAAGCCGGTGGGGAAGTGGAGAGGCAGGGGCATGGCCAGATACACAGAGCTTATACGACTAATGTGGGGTTGTGCACTAAGTGCAAAGATAACCTCCTGAGGTTTATTGATGATGATACTGAGAAGCTGCCAGAGTCCTGATTTGGTCAGAGTCACATTTTAAAAGATTACTCCTAGGCACAGCACAGAAATTTGGAAAGGGAACAAGAGAAGGAAGAGAAGGCCAGTTAGGAGGCTAGGATTATTATTAAAGTGAAAAAGGAGAAGTTCTTGAGCTAGCCCGAGGTCACAGGCAGAGCTGAGGTCCAGGCCTGGATGTGGGTGGTAGCTACCAAGCCAGTGTCTCCAGGCTTCTGAGCCCGCCGGCCAACTTGTGCATGGAGCTGTGGAGCCTGCCTCAGCCCCTTGGAGGAGGAGGGGTGTGTCTCCGTCAGAGCTGAGGATAAGCCAAGGAGGCCTGGAAATGGCTACGACAGTAGCTAGAGATGTCTTAGCAGCTGCCTACCTCCTACCTCCTCTCCTCACACACATAACACACACCCTCCCTTCTGTCCTGACCCTACTCCTCGTCCTCCAGCTCTCCCAGAGCCCACCCTTGCCAGCTGTGGCCAGCTCTGTGTCCTGACCTTAGACAGTGCAGTGCTAGGAACAGCGCACAGGCTCAGGAGTCAGGAAGATCTGGGTTCTCATTCTAGACCTGCCTTCTAGGAGCTGCTCCTCCAAGGCAGTGTGTTCCCTGGGAAAGTTCCTCCACCTTTGTAAATGGATACCAGTGCTTGTGATATTGGAGGCAACAGAAAATGGACCTTGAAATTCTCTGCTTCTTCACTCCTCTCTCCTTTCCTCCAATCCAAGCCATTGACATGTTTGCTAGTGGCGTTCTGAGAAGCTGTGCCTCTGAGGACATTGGTGGCGTATAGCAGCTCTGCTGGAGGACAGTGTCCTGAAGACAATGGCCAGCTCTGCCTGTGACCTTGGCCTTGACAGGTAGCCTCTCTACCCCCGGGTTTCTGGAGAGGGGCTGTGTGGGTTTCATGAGAAGCAGGGAGTTGCTTGACTCTTGAGTGTCTCCTTTAGAGATGGGTTGCTGCATGTGGTGGAGCCTGAGCGCCTAGCAGGAGGTGGCAGGACCACAGAAGATGTCACCCCATAGAGAAAGGAAAGAGCATGGCACAGTTTCGAGAGGGGTGTCAGGGTCCTCTAGCTGAGCTCCCAGGGGGTGGGGAGACGCTCTCTGAACAGCATCCCGGTCTTAGTACCTGACAAGTGAGGGGCCCTGTCTGGAAGTGTTCCACATGGCAGAAGGGTCCCCATTGGCGATGGTCTCCAAAACATACCCCTGGCCACAGGCCTGCCCCCTCTTTCTTTGGAGTGCTTTAGTCCTGGCCAGGAAACCTTGACAATGAGTGACCCTTGATCTTAGAGAGTGGCAGTTCAAATCCAGACACATAGCATGTTTTTAAGTAAAGAAAGTAACCTTGCTTGGGCCTCATATTGGAAAGAAATTCATACATGTTTTTAATCAAACACAAATTCTTTTCTCAAGAACTCTCCTTAAGAATCCCCAAAGATTCTGCCACTTGGGCAAAGCTGTCCTACACAAGGGAGTTTCCTGTGGTCCACCCATGGATGGATTCTCTGGCCAATGTTCTACTTCCCATTATCTTCTACTCGGAGACAGTTCATCATCCACAAAGCTGTTGAATCTTTATCTGGCTTGCAAAACCCCTCTGAGGTGTCTTTCTTTCTTTATGAAGAGAAATGGCCCAAAGCAAGAGTGGACGCTAGCATGAACCCTCAGGAGCGGGGCTGCAGCTGGAGACGTCAGGGTGAAGGGCCAACCTCAAAGAGCTGCCGATGGCCAAGGTTAGAACAAGCTGAACAATATGATAAATAACAATTGTATGGGACTGTAACCCGAGAAATAAAATAAATACCCCAAAGTCTATGTGGATATAAACACGTGCTTGAATAAGTAAATAAATCAGTGTTTTTCAACCATTTTTATCTCATGGCACACTTGAACCTATAGTTTAGCTCAGGGGTCCTCAGACTTTATAAATAGGGGGCCAGTTTACTGTCCCTCAGACCATTGGAGGGCTGGACTATGGACCCCGGGATAAGTTGGCTGCTAAGCAGGACAGGCAGCGGTGGCAAAAACACCCAGCAGGCCGGATAAATGTCCTAGGTGGGCTGCATGTGGCCCGCGGGCCATAGTTTGAGGACGCCTGGAGCTTCTGTGGCACACTTAAATTATATTCATTAAAAAAAAGAGTAAAAAAAGAATATACTTACTGTGCTTTGAAGTTCTTTTGAAAATAATTTAATTAATGATCTTTAAAAATTTTCATAGCACACCTAAGATTCTCTCACAGCACATAGATTGAAAATAAATAGTGGAACATGGTACATCTTTTCTTTCTTTCTTTTTTTGCAGATATCTAATAACAAATGTAAAAAGAATGAGGGAAATAGACAATTACCTTCAGAACCCCATTAAATATCACTATTAGACCAGTAATAACTGCCTCGGGCTAGATCTTCTGAAGGTTAAAATGAGTGGATGAAACTTTAAACAGGATATTTACATGACCTCACACTATGTCCTTCCAAATATGGATTCATTGCTGTGCTGGTTTTGATATGTGTCCTAAGTTTCTTGATAACTCTTTCCTGCAGGAGGTGGAATTAAATTCCTTCCTCTAGTGTGGGCCAGAGCTGTGACTCTCTTCAAGTGACTTGAGTGTGGGGAGGGACCAAGAGCAGTTTACAGTGAGGAGACCTGGCTGACGGGTGAGTATCACTTGGGTGGGCCTGTTGATATCGTGCACCCACTGGCATCACTCGATGAGATGCTAATCATTTCTGCGTATTCTTACCCCAAATTCATAACCTCAGTCTAATCATGAGAGAAACTCAGTCGAGCCCAAGCTGAAGGGCATTCCACAAAATGCCTGACCTGTGTCAAGGTCAGGGTCATGAACAACAATGCAAGACCAAGAACCTGTCACAGGTTGAAGGCCACTATCAGCCATGACGAGCGCTCACAGTGTAGCCTAGACTGGATCCTAGAGCAGAAAAAAAGAAATGGTGGGAAAATTAATTGAACCTGAATCACACCGACAGTCAAGGTTATAGTGATGTCATCAGGGTGAATTTCTTAGTTTTGACAAACGTACTCCGGTAATGTAAGGTGTTAACATCAGGGGAAGCTGGTAACTCTTTACACCATCTTTGCATCTTTCTGTCCGTCTATAATTATTCCAAAATAAAATGTATTTAAAAGCAACATTAAGCACACAAACACTTCCAGGGAAATGGTATTACGTGTAATTTTCCTCCTCCTTCTCAGAATTCCTAGAAATGCCAAATATTCTCAAAGAATTCTTACAGCACAGAGTTACTTTGGGAGCACAGGAGGTGTCCTTAGTCACTTCTGTACCCTTGAGCGCTGGCAAGTGGCTGCTGGTGACGAATGAAGATGGGTCTGGCGTCTGGGAGCCAGGAGAAATGGCTCTGACTGAGGCTTCACAATGACTCTGTACACCTTAGGAACTCTGAAAAATGGGGACAAAAATTCTCCTCCCCTCACAGGGTCATGTCATGAGGATTAAATGAGATGACGTATTGTCGGAAAAGACTTTAACAGTCACAAAGCCAGTGTAACACTCATGGTGATGTTAACACAAATGCTGACCAATCAGAAGTGCCACCTGAATGGGCTTGTTTTCCCCAGTTCTCTGCCTGTGACACGCCTGCCCTGAGCTGGGGTGCAGCCTGCCCTTTCCAGCAGTCACCTGTCAGGATCTGCTTCTGACACCACTTGTCAGGGCCCAGGACTGGCCAGGTCTCAGGCCCGGCTTAGGCAGGTTCCAGACGCGGACCGCTAAGCTACCTTGCTCAGGAAGAGTTTCTCTTAGGTGCCTGAGGGCTATCTACTTTAGCTGGAGAGAGAGAGGGAGGCAGGGAGAGAGAGAGAGAGAGAGTCTTAGAGAGAGTAAAGCAGTCTTCTTAGAACAGATAGATCTTAGTCTTTAGCAGAGCTTGGTAATCTTCAGCAGAGATGCCGTGCTGGCGTTCTGCAGGCAGGAGAGGAGACAGAGTCAGAGTAAGCGTGTCCGTGAGAGAATGCGCATGCTCCCCACTGCCTTCTCCTCCAGCCTAATATAAGGCTGAGCTCGTGCCTCTCAACCCCACAGGTGTAGAGACTGCCAATTCACCACTGCTCTCATCTCGCCAGCTCTCTCTTGCTTGTTAGAACTAAATCTCTCTCCATGCCCTTTCCACCAAGGTGTTCCATTACAGGTATTTCCTATAACCCACTCCTCCTAGCCATAGGCTATATGGCTGCTATAGTCACCTAATCGAGCCACCTATCTGTACACATCCTGTGTGTGTGAAGCACGTAGGGGTCCAGCCCTCTCTCCTCACCACGAGCACCGTCAGCTCCATCCTCAGCTTGCTTCTGTCCATCTTCTGGCAAAGAGAAATAAGGAAACCCTGGTTGTGTGATGGCATCACAGGCTTCTGTAACCCTACACAAGATATTATAAAACACTGTCTGTCCTTTACGGCAGAGTTCTAGGCATGGTAGGTTGATTAGCTCAAGGTTTCTAAGATATTAGTCAGTTTTGTTCCATCCTCATCGCCTTTGCCTTATGTGACACCACTGTGTTACATTGTTTCCAAATTGCTTTAACATAATTCAGTGAACTTTTTGAGCCTGTCTTAGATTGCTTTATTTTATAACCAGCGATGCCTCATTCCCCTATACAGAAACACACGGCTGAGGTGTTCAGCCAGTATTTAGTTAAGAGGCCACACTCTCGAGACAACATTTTGGTCATCTGTGTCTCTATTTAACACCAGAAGCTCGATAATTAGCATAATTAGAAATAGGTTTTTATTAATGAAATTAATGATTTTAAAGATGTGTAGGTGGGCTAAAGAATTGCAGAGATGGACCTTGCCTTTTTTACCTTCCCTGACTAAGAATCCAAGGGCCTTTTAACCCTTCTTTCTTTGGAATGATGGGTGAGGGTTGGTTCTTAAACACATTAGGCTCAGCCACTGATTTAGAGCATTTGGGTTGTCCACTGCTATGGTGGTGATGATAGTGGGCTCCTCAGATCTCCAGCGGCATAGGCCATGCCGGCTGTCCCTGCTGGGGGCTGAAGTCCATCCTCCTACCACCACTCCAGGAATGGGAAGACAGCCCGGGGGCCAAGGACTCCTCCAGTGAACCACATTGGTTCAGGACAACTTGGTCACACTTCCTTGGAACTGCACCATAGTCTGAGACACTTCTACCCAACTTTCCTGCCCTAAGTGCCCCTCTCCTGCACTTGGGTTCACACCTACATCCCAGCCCACCACTCTCTCAGGCTCCCCAGCCACTTGCCCTGACTAGTTTCCCACACATTAAAATCTGTGTGATGTCTGCTTCTCAGAGGCCCAGAAGTGGCACCCAGAGTGGTCTGAGAAAGCAGCCAGTAAGATGATGCTATGGTCTGAACGTCTGTGGCCCCCAAATACATATGTTGAAACCTAATCACCCAGGAGACAGTATTAGGAGGTGAGTAGGTCATGAAGGCTCTGTCCCTATAGGTGCCCCCACAAGAGACCCCGGAGAGCTAGCTAGACCCATTGCTACTGTGTGAGGACACAACTTTCCAGGGTGCTAGTATTTGGTCATGTGGCAGTGGATGTCCAGTGTTGACAGGGTCAGCAGCGACATCTGAAACAGATTGTTCTTGTGCCAGCGTTGGGCTCAACCTTGTCTCCACGCCTCATCCTTTTGCCTTCTCACCCGTCCTGGGAGCTACATGCAGGGTGTATGAGGACGTGTGGTGCCTTTGTGTGAATTTCACAGGTGCGTCTCTCTTGGTAGATCATTAGAAAGAAGCAAACCGTCCTTCAGGCTGAGTTCCGCTCCGCTGACCCTCCTCTAGGAGGCCTTCTCGGGATACAGTGGCACCACTCCGCTTGGCATCACTAGCTAGGCAAACGCCCCGGAATTCAACCAGAACTAGTGTCTTTGAGGCTGACTGCTGTGCATTCTCCATCATCACTTCCTTCCCGCCTGGACTCACAGCTGACTACATTTCCCAGCCTGCTTTGCAGGGTTTTGGCTCCAGAAGTCTAAGTCCTGGCCAGTGGACTACAGAAAGGAGTAGTGAGAACCAGCCCAAAACAACCTCCCCCTCACCCACTACGTTCTTCCTTTCCTCAACTGTTCGTGAAAGTCTTTTAGAAGAAGCCAGATCCACAGGATAAGAGGACCCTGAGCTGCTGGTTCTTGAGTGAGTACACAGAACACAGTCCCCCTGCCTCCAAGTGCCGAGAAAGGAACTTTATACGGTTGCAGCACTGATGTTTGTGCTCGCCTGGTAGAGACGTTGACCTACCCTGACAAATACACTGTTTGCAAATAAGAATCCTGATTATCCTCGGTCTCCTTCCATTACTTAATTTTGTCTGTGTCTTGTCATCTCAATTTAATTTCTAAGATCCTTAAAAAAGAGGTCTGGAGTCTGAAATACACATTTTTTTTTCTTTACTTAATACCTAGCTCAGGTATGCCCTTGGGTAAATTAGAGCTAAAAGATTCTCTACAAATATATATTATTTTCCTTGCCCAAAATCTCTAACAGCACACATTGCCCAAGAAAGGAACTCCAGATTTGGAGAAAGTAAAATTGTAGGTGCTAAAAGAATATTCAACTGAATAAAACTATTTTTAAGTGCCGATTCTTAAGTCCGTTGTCTATACTCACTGATTAGGAGGGCAAAGTTGGAAATGTTTCCTTTTTGTCCTTAACAGTTTCTCAACAAAAGGAACTTTATTAGCCTCCCATACTGCATGACCAAGTTACTCCAAAACTTAGTGGCTTAAAACAACAAACATTCAGCATTTCAATTTTGTGGGGCAGGAAACTGGGTACAGTTTGGCTGAGGGCCTCTGGCTTAGGGTCTCTCATGAGGCTGGAGTGAAACTGTCAGCTGACTGCAGTCTTATCTGGGGACTGTGGGGTCTGCAGTCCCGTCTGGGGTCTGTGGGGTCTGCAGTCCCGTCTGGGCTCTGTGGGGTCTGCAGTCCCGTCTGGGCTCTGTGGGGTCTGCAGTCCCGTCTGGGGACCGTGGGGTCTGCAGTCCCGTCTGGGGTCCTTGGGGCCTGCAGTCCCGTCTGGGCTCTGTGGGGTCTGCAGTCCCATCTAGGGTCTGTGGGGCCTGCAGTCCCATCTGGGGACTGTGGGGTCTGCAGTCCCGTCTGGGGACTGTGGGGTCTGCAGTCCTGTCTGGGAACTGGGGGGTCTGCAGTCCTTGGGAACTGGGGGGTCTGCAGTCCTGTCTGGGAACTGTGGGGTCTGCAGTCCCATCTGGGGTCCATGGGGTCTGCAGTCCCGTCTGGGAACTGGGGGGTCTGCAGTCCCATCTGGGGTCCGTGGGGTCTGCAGTCCCGTCTGGGAACTGGGGGGTCTGCAGTTCCGTCTGAGGACTGTGGGGCCTGCAGTCCCGTCTGGGAACTGGGGGGTCTGCAGTCCCGTCTGGGGTCCATGGGGTCTGCAGTCCCGTCTGGGAACTAGGGGGTCTGCAGTTCCGTCTGGGGACTGTGGGGCCTGCAGTCCCGTCTGGGAACTGGGGGGCCTGCAGTCCCGTCTGGGGTCCATGGGGTCTGCAGTCCCGTCTGGGGACTGGGGGGTCTGCAGTCCCGTCTGGGAACTGGGGGGTCTGCAGTCCCGTCTGGGGACTGTGGGGTCTGCAGTCCCGTCTGGGAACTGGGGGGTCTGCAGTCCCGTCTGGGGACTGTGGGATCTGCAGTCCCGTCTGGGGACTGTGGGGTCTGCAATCCCGTCTGGGCTCTGTGGGGTCTGCAGTCCTGTCTGGGGACTGTGGGGTCTGCTTCCAAACTCACATGTATATGTGAGGCCTTGCCCCCGCACTACGAGAGTCTCTCTACAGTGTGGCCAAACAATCTTGGAGCTAGTTTCCCCCAAAGTGAGTGATGCAAAAAAGATCCCGAGAATGGAAACCACAGACATTTTTATAACCTAATCTCAGAAATGACCTCATCAAATCAGCCAGGATTACTAGCATGTGAGGGTCATTAGGGGCCATCGTAGAGGCTGCTTACCCTAGGAACATTCTAGAATCTGTCAAGGAGCCTTCATAAAGGGCCACTGGAGTTTCTGGAGCTCTTTTAGGCAAGTTCTGTTATTTCTCTTTCAAATCCAACCTTACATTCAGTTTGTGTAGTGGGTCAGAACACAGTTGGCAGACAGGAAACATACCGTTTTTAATAAGAGAATTTAACAGAAAAAAATTGTTAACTAGATGCTAAAGAACAAAAATAGCAAAAAGAGTAATAGAGGCTAGCAATCACATGACGTGGCTACCTCTTAGACAAATTCAGAGTTTAGAATTATTAAAAGGCAGAAATTTGCCGGGCACAGTGGCCTGCACCTAGTAATTCCCAGCGACTTGGGAGGCTGAGGCGGGAGGACGGCTTGAGCCCAAGAGTTCAAGGCTGCAGCCATCTGTGATCATACTCCTGCACTCCGGCCTTTCAACACATTCCTAGCAAGGGGGGAATTTCTCAGCTGGTGCTCAGTGAGGTCCCTGGGCTTGGAAGGGGATCTCTGTGGAGCTGGGACCTTGGCCCCTAGGAGGGAGTGCCAGCAGCTGGGGCAGTAGGAGTGCATTGAGGCCGCTCATCCAAGGGAACGCTGCCAGCTGGACTCAGTGGAAGGAACTGCTGCTGCCGGGTGCAGAAGCGAGGCTGAGGCCATGCCCACAGGAACAGGAAGCACAGGAAGGAGCCAGTCGTCTCTTCCTCCTCCTAACAGCCGGGCATCCCGTATTGGCAGGACCTAAAACGGACCCGCAAAGCAGGAATTTGGTTTGTAGAGTCCCAGCCCAGTGTCCCAAAAGAGAGTAAGTGGCCATGGAGGGGGGGGATTGGGAGTGTGAGAGATAACATCTTCCTTACTGGTGTGTGAAGCCATCCCCAACTCTGGTGATACTAATTTGGTTTAGTTTTCCTCAACTACACCTCAAGTGTAGTAAGTGCTGACATTTGCACATCTCACTACAGTTTTTTCAAGCCTATTATCTCATTTAATCTCGTGAGGATGATGGGAATTCTTCTTTCCCATTACAGACAACCATGCCCAGAAAGGCCGAGCCTTGCCAGTGGTGTGTATAGGTGAAACGCCTATCTGCCTCTGGCCAAAAAAGCCCTTTGAGAGAGAGCAGTGAAAAGACTTTGCGCAGGCACACTATCAGAAACTGAGGCAGAATCCCATGTGGCCAGGTTGGTTGTGGGCCTAACATGACCAAGGCTTTGGCTGGAATAGCATTTCCAGATTGCGTTAAGGAATTAAGGTTGACTTTATAAGGCCAACGAAAAAGCCCTTTGGAAAACTGGCCAGATACCCATCAGTAACCTTTCCTGATCTGTGGTGGTAAAACTGGCATTCAGGCTCTCTGTCCTCACAGCCCAATATCTTTTTCAGTGGATCCTACTGACTGTTCTCTCAAAATGTGTCTATGAGTTAAATGAATCAATGGCCCCACATCTATTAGTAAATCTGTGATTACCCAGAAATGAATTCATGCATGCTTACTTGGTTATGATCTTTTTAACTCTCCTCGAGTGATTGAAATTCTTAGGACTTGCTCAACCCAAATTCCATGACCTTGGCTGTGAACCCCTAGAAGACACAATCTTAAAAAGGATGGGGTACCTGCCCTCAAGGATCTCCCAGTCTGATGTGGAAAATTTTTTAATAATGAAGTTACAGTGTGTAAGAAATGTTATTACAAGGGCTGTGTGAGATGATGTTAGCAGAGAAAAGAGCCGTATTCTACCCCCCTTGGGGAGAGAAGAGGAGGAGGAGAGAGGAGCGGGAGGCTGGGAGGGAAGCACAGGGGCTGGAGCGTCTTCTAGGGAGAGGGAACAGCCTGCAAAATGTTCAGGAGGAAGGAAAGAGAAGGGCCATTTGGGAAACTGCTTTTGTAAACACATCAAGACTCCCTCCTAGAGGACAGGAGGAGGGGAGGAAGATGAGACAGGAAAGTAGGGGTGCCCAGCCAAGAGTGGACCCCGGAAACAATTTGAATAGAATTTCTCCGAGTGCAGCGGGGAGTCCTGCCTCAGAAGTCTCTTCTCAAAACAGCAGCCAGGCCGGAGTCTGACGGGTCCTTTCACCTACCTGCTGCTGGGTGCGGCAAAAGATCAAACCTCCCCCTCTCCTGGGTCCCCCTGGACTAAGGATTCTGCTTCCTGGACAGTTGAGACCCAACTGGTCCCAAGCCCATTGCTGAAGAGACTCTTACCTTTCTTGGTTCTACAGTTTCCCTCTTTGATGTTACGGGACATTTTCTAGGAAAAAGTGTGTGCCAGACTTTTCCCCCGATAAGTGGGCAATGCCCCCACAGAAAGACTCTTAGGGAAAAGCCCCTGTTTGGAAAGCCCCAGGTGAGCGGATCTCTGGGCCTTTGGGTTTTTGCTCTCCCTCTCTCAGCCCTGAAGTCATCACAACCTCTAAATCCCCTGGGAGAACACACCACAAAGACTGGCCCCTTTCACTAAGCTCAGGCTCACGAACTGGTCACCTTCCATCCTGGTGAAGGAGGTCAGGACATTTCACCCCCAAATATAACTCCTTTGTATAAACAGTATTTTGAATTAAAGTCCCTTAGACATCACCAGGCCCTTGGAAGGGGTTTTCCCTCCATTTGCCTAACCAGACTGAATTAGCTTCCCTTCCTTGTTATCTCAGATATTGCAGAAAAGAAAAAGAGTGTAACCCTTGCTTTAAAATAATTTTAAATATAATACTGTCTCTCAAGGTTAATTTAAATTTGCAAAGAGAATCGTTTCCAAGTCAATCTGTCTCCCTCATCCATTCATCCTCCCTAGAAGTATATTCCTCTTCTCCTCTCCCCTCTAAAAGGAGTATATGGGCTCAGCGCCCATAGCACAGTGGTTATGGCCCCAGAATACACTGAGGCTGGCGGGTTCGAACCCGGCCCCAGCCTGCTAAACAACAGTGACAACTACAACAAAAAATAGCTGGGCATTGTGGCAGGTGCCTGTAGTCCCAGCTACTGGGAGGCTGAGGCAAGAGAATCGCTTAAGCCCAAGAGTTTGAGGTTGCTGGAAGCTGTGATGCCACAACACTCTACCAAGGGCAACATAGTGAGACTCTGACTCAAAATAAATAAATACAATAAAATAAAATAAAAAATTAAAGGCATGTATGGATATATCTGGATCCCAGCAGGATACTGGGTAATCGCTCTATGACTCTCCCCATGGGCACCGTAAATAAACGTCTTCCTTTTATTCATCTGCCTTAATTGCTCCGGGAACTTTGTGGGGCAAAGGGGAACTTCTCCCTCTTACCCCCACACTGGGGTGTTGCAACAACTTTGAGCTAAAGATGAAACTTTTAACTCTTCCCCCAAAAAACATCTTGGAGGCTTACTGAGCAGGGACAGTGAACCACTCTGATCTTTTGGGTGCACCCTCATATTCTTTTTTTTTTTTTTAAATTAAATCATAGCTGTGTACATTAATGCAGTCATGGGGTACAAGACCCTCCTATTCTTAAATACTTTGCACCATTCATAATAGCTCTCTCTTGAGGATAGGATTACTGGGACACTTCCATGTTCTGGGTTTTTTAATTTCTGTATTGTTTGACTCTTTTAGCCACCTGTTATATGTGTGATTTAACAAATGTGTGTATAAATATGTATTTAAACCCATCAGAAGTGTTGTTACTAGCTGTGTGCAGTACGCAGATGCCAGGAGCTACAGGGAATTTCCAAAATCGTCTACAGACTCTGTTATTTCAACTGTGGTCCGTGGGCCGGCAACACCAGCTTCACCTGGGACCTCTTTAGAAATCCAGAATCTCATGCCAACCCTGGACCTACTGAATCAGAATTTATATTTTAACAAAGCTCCAGAGAAGTGTATGCATACTAACCTTTGCAAAGCGCTTGTGTAGTCTAACCAACTTCTGGATTTTACAGCCGAGGAAACGGAAATCCTCTATCAAAAGTGCACAGAGCTGGTCAACACCTGAACTAGGGCTTCAGCTCCTGCCTTTAGACTCCATGCCTCCAGGCTTGTGGTCTTCCTAGAACCTCTGCTTATTTTTCCAGAGTTCGTAACAAAATGCTTTCTAGGTCTCAGGGTAACAAGGAAGGTGAACATTAGTTGGTCCTTCAATACAGCCCAATATTGCTAGATAAAGTAAGCTCTGGCAGGCTGCGAACTTGGCCCACCCACCCTGGATTGAGCCCCCACTTACATTCTAATAGTGTTGGAGAGAAAGTCCAGTGTGGATTTAGGAAGATGTGAGGGGTGGGAAAACCAGTAAAGTGACATCAGGGCATCTCTGGAAACTCAGGGAAGGGCAGGGGGAAAGTTTGGGAATCCCTTAGGTATCGGTTCCCATTTGTACAGGTGCCGGAATGAGTGAGCGGTCAGCTGGCTGCTACGCTGCAAAGGGAATCATTTGTCGCTGAGTTGTAGGTGCTTAACATGGGCTAAGCAGGCCAACTGTTTACAGAGTTTGAATGTAGCTTCCCATATGCACTCAGACGAGATTGTCCCAGTGTGTTGGCAGGACTGGGGTCTGCAGCCTCCCCTGTTCCCCTTGATCTGAAGACACCCTCAGATTGAGACACCCTTTCTTATTCAAGAAAGGTTCGAGTTTGGCACCCACCAGCAGAGGAGCCACATCGTGGGAGGGCTCTCCTCGGGGTCCCAGAACCAAGGAGGCCTTGCCTGAGACTTTGGGAGATGCTAAGGCCAGTAGTACAGGCTGAGTGAAAAAGACCAGGAAAAGCACAGTCCTTTGAACCAGATGTACTATCTGGAAATTACCTGCAGTGCAGAGAAGACACACTTGGGAGAGGCAGCAGAGGGCAAGAAGAATGGTCTGGTCAGCAGCTGGCAGGTGGGCTGTGGAGGAGAGCGCCATTCAGCCTCCTCCAGCCTTTGGCTGTGTGACCATAAGGCAGTGTCTTCTTCTTTGAAAGGCATCACACATTCAATTAAATGATCTTTCCAGTTACCGTATTTTTTTCGAAATAAAACAACTCCTCTTATGAGGAGTTGAATACAAAGTCACTCCCTTTTCTGAGGGACGGTTGTTTTAGGGAAATGAAACAAACTTTGCAGAACATTCAAGCACACAGATGAACTTACTCAAGGTTTTAGCTAAAACAAGTGACAAAGTGGGATTCAACTAGATCTCACAGCACAGTCCACGTTCTCAAGCATAAAGCTGTGGTGTGTGTCAACATCAGGACCCATCTGAGGCACCACCTGCCCAAGCCTTCCCCAAGCAGCACGCACAGCCTGAGTGAGCTGCATCTCCCCCACCTGCACGCACAGCCTGAGTGAGCTGCCTTAAGCAGTGCTCCCTCTGCAGCGGGGGAGAAGGGACTCCAGCCACCCATCCTGGTCCAGACAGATTAACAAGGGAAAAGCATACACATTTATTTAATATATACCTGCATTTGTAAGTCTTACGTGACACAGGAGCCTTTATAAGGAAATGAACACCCAATAAATCCCCAAACTTTTATACTAGGTTTGATGAAGTGTGGAGAAATGACAGGGCAAAAAGGTGGGACCCAACGATAACAAACTGCAGATACTTACAAGGCCTGTTTGTTCAGATTCTTCTGAGATTCTGTGTTTTCAGAGATAAGAACGTTCCCTTTCTCTGGGTATGGGGGGGGCCCTCTCACATGAAGGTCATATGTCCTGCTCTAGGGGAGTCCAGAAAGTCATAGTAACCTTCCTGCTTCTGCTGTTTTCTTCAATATGATCAGGGGCTGTATTTGGGAGTGGCATGTCCTGAACCCCATTACCTCTCAGAACTTAGCACACTATGTTATAAATTGAACGGGAGGCTCTTTGAGGGTAAACTGTGTCATATTCAACTGTGACCATAGCACTTAATGTGGTGGCTGACATCTGACAAGTGGTCACTTGAAAATATCTGTTGATTGGGTCTATACCCTGAGGATCTGGTAAGTCACCTGTACTAGATGCAGTGGATTAGCACTCAGACGCCATCCCATCCTCTTTCTGGTATACATCACTATAACGTGGAAGCTGGAGAGGTAAAACTTACAAGTCCTAGACTCTCTTGCAGCTAAGCTCTGCATGTGACCTAGGTTTAGCCAACCAGATGCAGAAGCATGATTCTGGAATGGAAAAGTGAGGCAACAGGCTTGTGTGGCCTCTGTAGCATCCATGGCCAGCATGGTTGTAGGGGTGTTGGTTTCTCTGGGCTGCCATCATCAGAGGGCCCAATGCTGGGTCATTTGCTCTGTGGGACCCAGAGCCAGGACATGACTCTTCCAAGTCATAGCAGTGCTGACTGAGGTCATTTTTTTTTTTTACCAAAGCTTCCTTTCCATAGAAGGTCTAAGAAAAGATAAAATAACCTTGTATTGCCCAGAGCACTTTGGAGTCATTTCCAGAATCTCAGTTGAGACTGTTTCTTCAGCCCTCCCAATGACTCTACAAGTCATTTCAACACTAACTTGTTTAAGTTAGGACATTGCTTCAGCTGCTGTGCCAGGATAAATGACAGTTGGGCTTAAACAAGGTAAAAGGGTTGTTTCTCTCTCACATAAAATTATCAGCAGGTGGTCTGGGGAGTGGGGTAGTTCCTTCCCACCAAGGTCATTCACGGGCTTGGTTTTCTTCTTTCTTTGTGTCCTATCACCCCGTAGGGCAGTGATTTCCAACTGGTGTGCCTAGAAAGTTTTTAAAGATCATCAATCAAATTATTTTTGAAGGAAGTTCAAAGCAGAGTAAGTATATCCTTATTTTTTACTCTTTTGTTTGGTCAACATAATTTAAGTGTGCTGTAGAAGTTTAACTACAGGTTCAAGTGTGCCATGAGATAAAAATGATCAAAAAACACTGGTGTAGATGTTGCCCCAATCCCCTGGTTGAAGCTCTTCCCCACCACCATGTCCAAATCTCAGCTTGTGGAAACTGAGAAAGAGGAAGTACATGGGAAGCAGCTCCTTTGGAGAAAATGAAACTTCACGTCTCACTTTCATGCACATGCCATCAGCAATAACTTACCCACAGGACCACACCCAGCTGCCAGGGGCTGGCAAATGAAATTGCTACGTAGGCAGCCAAATAAATGACTAGCAAAGTCTATTAGTGGATAACAGTCTCTGCCATAATCAACCGAAAAATAGTCTTTCTTGCTTAACTAGTTGGGTAAATTATATTCTCTGCAACTGAAAACTGTCAGAGCTACTTAAACTGATCGAGAGAGGGCTTCCATCTTATGTTGGAATAGAATTACACAATAGCTGTAGAGTCCAGTTTGCGTCCCAAGGTCCCGTTAGCAAAACAAAACATAGCATAGGACTAAAATATGGTGTTGGAAAAATATACAACACAGTTGAAACATTCATATCAACATGTCAGAATGGCCTTGCAGAAAATGAAGAGACCCTGAGTGTTATACTTTGGAGATGAGGTGAAGAACGAGGGTGGTTTAGCCTGGGGGGTGAGCAATGTTGGTTGATAGAGAATAAAGATTCCAGGTCATGGGATCCTGCATAATAAATTCTATTTTGGAGGAGAGTGACAGAAGATATGGGCAGCTCCTTGTTACAAGCAAAATTTAGCTGAGAGGCAGGTGCTAAGGGCACTTATATTTCCAAGCACAGTGCAATTTACCTGGGGTTTCACTTTTGGCAGTTTCAATTGTGATCTGAAAATATTGAATGGAAGATTCCAGAAATAAGCAATTTATAAGTTTTCACTTGTGCGTCATTCTGAGTGGCGGGATGAAATCTCTCACCACCAGGGGTGTGAATCACGCCTGCGGCCAAGGTATCCACACTGTGCGTGCAGCCTGTGTGTGAATCACTGAGCAGCCCGGTCAGATGGACTGCTTTACCAGATTTCAGTGCTGAGTTTGAGTAACCCTTATTTTCCTTAACAATGGCACCAAAGAGTAGAAATGCTGGTATACATGTCTTTTTATAATTGGTCTATTTTATCACTAGTTATGTTGCAAATCTCTTACTGTGTGCAATTCATAAATTAAATTTTATCATAGGTATGTGTGTATAGGAAGAAACATATGTCCTGAGCATAAGGGGGGGTATCCTGTACATATTTGCTTTAGCTTGGATCTCCCCATTAGCATCCACATTTACTATGGCACTTTGTGTGGCTACTCAGCACACCTCACAGCATCCTATAAGGAAGGCGTTGTTATTAGCATTTAGAGTTGAGGAAACTGAAACACAATGAGAGTAAGTTTCCCAAGGTCACACGTGTATATGAGTGGTGGGCTGGGCTTCAGACCCAGGCGATCTGCAGCCCGTGCTCTTCAGCACTTACCCATATGGTTGGAAGCTTAGCTAAGATTACATCTTCTCTGCTTTGTCTCAAGGTGGCCCCTGCCAGCTCTAAAGCAGAGACTTGAAAATACTCCAAAGATTCCAGACAGTCTATAGATGATTTTGTATGTGAATAGTCTGCATGAATGAGAGAGCCAATAAGGTTTCATCAGTGCTTATGCTTTGCCCACTGTTGTGCAAAGTGTGCAAGATATAGTTCCTGTCCTCAAGGAGCTTAAGGCTTGAGGACCTAGACGTCACATGAGGTTCACAGCCCTCAACATGGGGGCTACAGGAAAACCTACACATTCCTTCAACAAATATTTAAGGAGTAATGACCATACATACATCAGACCCAGGGTTATCTGGGAGACAACGAAACTGGCAGGATTTCTGTCCTCATAACTCATAAAGCTCAAAACATAATGAGCGAGATAGATCTTAACCAATTACAGATTATATAAAGTGCTTTAAACTGTGAACAAGTAAACAAAATATACAAAAAGAAGATGGCCTATGGGTGCTCATGTAACTTCAATGTCAGAGAACAAAAAAGACACGTTTAGTCTTTGTCCTGAAAAAAAGGAGAGGAGTTAGCCTAAGAGTTGGGGGAGAACACTTCGTACCAAACGTGTAGCAAGCACAGAATCCCCAGTCTGGCACAGACGTGGAAGGGGCTTCAAAGAAGTCCCAGAGGGCCACTGCAGCCCGGATAGAGCAAGTGAGGGGGGATATGGTTTAAGGCAAGGCTGGAGGCATTCGAAATCAAGCAAGGCCTTGCAAACCAGTCAAGGAGTTTTAGTAGTTGTCAGTGAAATGGGAAATCCACTGAAAGTTCAGATAGAGAAACGACTGTCCACTTACACATAAAGATAATCATTCTGGTTGCAATAAGAATGGATTATAGATAGTTAAGAGGGGAAAAAGGAAATTCAGTTAAAAACATTAGTGGTAGGGTGGCCCCTATGGCTCAAAGGAGTAGGGCGCCAGCCCCATATGCTGGAGGTGGTGGGTTCAAACCCAGCCCTGGCCAAAAACTGAAAAAAAAAAAAAACCTTTCACAGTAGTCCAGGTCTTCAGATGCTAAGTTCCACATGCTTTCTATTACACCGATGCATATTTTGAGATGTTGGCTCCTATGGAGAAGTTGGGGCTAGACGTCTGCAAACCGCATTTCCACTTGGCAAGTAGTTACCTGCTGAGCCCAACCAGGAGGGGGCGCTGGAGGGAGTCTGCACACCTAGGATTGCTCCTTCCTGTTTACTCCCTGCTTCCTGCTTCCTGTTTACTTCCTGTGACTCTGCATTCCTGGACAGAGTCTCTTCACCCTGGCAGCAGCAGCTCCTTTTAGAAGCAACTTAAATCTATTTTGCAGTTTTTCTAGCACTCCCAGAAGGGGCCTCACTGTGCCCTCTCAGTGACACCACACAACTCTTCAGAGATCTGAGTCCCAGGCCAATGGGCTTGTCCTTCAAGCTCAGAAGCAATATTGTCAGCCAGGCAGAGGCCCTTCTCAGAGTCTGAGTTACATCTCTGCAGACCCCCACCCTTGTATCTCTGAGTTTTAATAAAGCCAACCTCTTCCCCTCGTTGTCCCAGCCCCAGAGGAACCTGCTCCCTGTAGTTGTTGGTGCCATGATACATTAGCATTTTCTTTCTGCAATTCGTCTTGTTTAATTCCCAGGCAGCAATTTTCTATTTTAATTTTTCCTGTTAAAACAACTGGTGTGGTTTCTTTCTCCTGGCTGGACCTTTACTGACACAACATGGGGTTTTCCCTTCTTTAACTTTTGAGCTTCTAAATATACATTTTTTAAAATTGTTTTTTATTTTTTGAGACAGAATCTCACTCTGTCACCCTGAGTAGAGTGCCACAGTGTCATAGCTCACAACACCCTCAGACTCTGGCTGGGCTCAAGTGATCCTCTTGCCTCAGCCTCCCAAGTAGCTGGGACTGCAGGTGCCTGCCATAATGCCTAGCTAGTTTTTCTATTTTTAATAGAGATAGGGTCTTGCTCTTGCTCAGGCTGGTCTTGAACTTGTGAGCTCAAGTAATCTACCCACCTCAGCCTCTCAAAGTGCTAGGAACCAACTTCTGTGAGTCTTAGCTTCTGCATCTGTAAGGTAGATGTGGTAAAACTTCTACTTAAAATGGTAACTATGGTGGAATGGCCATCCCAGACGCATAGTAGGTGCACAAATCATGGCAGCTATTGTTATTAAAGTATTGGGCATCACAAGTGTTTGATTTTAGGTGCTTAGTCAATAGGTCTTTCAGAGCATGCTCTGTAAATGGTAACTATCTTCCTAACTGCTCTTGCCGGCCTATAGTTGCCTCTGATTCATGACTTCCTGTCTCATAGGTTCCTCGAAGTCTCTTCCTCACACGTTCAGTTGCCTCCATTTTCTCCTCCAAAACCAGAAGCTTTGGAGGGTCAGGAAGAAAGCACTCAACAAACAACACAATACTTGACATTCTGTAAAGTCTCAATAATCAGTTGTTGACTCACCTCCTCTGCTTGCTCACTGCTCAGTGCTGGCTTTGTCTGGCTCCTTCCATCCCATCCTCTGAATACCTTGGCTTTCCATACCTCATGCCTGAACCAAAACATCAGGACAAAAGGGCAAAGCAGGAAAATGGAAAAGAAGACACTTTCCACCAGGCTCCACGGCTTCCTATTTTCAAGGCCAGTGTCATTTCAACCAGCTTCCCTGTGACTTTGGCCAGCTGGAACCCTATCAGCCACCCAGGGCTGGCAGCTAAGGCCCATTAGCAGTTGATTAAGGGGTAATCAGCAAGCCTAGTCGGGATCATTAGCATTTCTGAGTTGCCATTTGTAAATCATAACTGGCTTGAGTGAGATGAAAAAAAAGCTGGTGGGAAGAGTCTGGAAATTCATCCACAGGCAAGTCCAGCTGAGTGCCCGTTGGGAATCCTTGGGAACTTCTCAGTAGGCCAGAGAGTTCCCTCCCTTCTCCCAGTACTAACCATAGAGCAATACTCACCAACACCTCTACACCTCCCTGCAACACGGGATGACAACTATGTCCTGTCTTCACAAGGAAGGGCAAGGTCATATTAGAAAAAATAGACTCTGGAGTGAGGCCAATTTGGGTTGAGGACTCAGCTCCCATGTTTATTAGCTTCTTGGTGACCTTGGGCAAGTCTTTAACCTCTGTATCAATTTCTTTCTAGGAAACATACTCTTGGTCCTTATGGAAGGATTTTTTCCTTCATTTTTTAACAAACAAAATGGTATTTAATAGTAAACATATCAGTGTGCCAGGAGTCCAGGGAAAAGGAGGATGGGGAGATGGACAGGTGGATCTGGGGGAATTTTTAGGGCAGTGAAGCTATTCTATATGGTACTGTGAGGGTGGGTATGTGCCATCATGCATTTGTCAAAGCCTGTAGAATGTACGACCTAAAGAGTGCACCTTAGTGTGAACCACAGAACTGAGTTAGTAATAACGTAGTATTGGCTCATCCATCGTAACAAATGCCCCAGACTAATGCAAAGTGCTAACAACAGAGAAAATGATGTGCCGGGGGAGAGAGGGGTACACAGGAATCCTGTATTTTCTGCTCAGTTTTTCTGTACACCTAAAATTTCTCTCTGTAAAAATAGTCTACTATTTTTCAAAAACAGGCATATTTAACTAATGATTCCTTCCCCCACAGCTGTCTAGTTCAGTATGCCTCAAAGTCTGTCATACATGTGAATCACCTGTAGGTGACTTTGTAGGTCCAGGGTGGGGCTCGAGAGTCTGCATTTCTAGTGATGCTGCTGGACCAGAACCACACTTGAGCCAGGCTCAGATTTGAAGCAATATTGTCTAAGAAGGCAACTGGGAAGTGGAAGGTGCTGGACAAAGTCTCCTAGTCGTTACTGTGATTCCTCCCCTGCAATGTCCAGGCACTTGAAGGTCAGAGAGTCCAACATCTGGCTCCCCTGTTAGCTAAATGAACACCCCAAACGTTACGGACTTAAATGGCAACTGGATTCATTTAGGGATAATTTTGCCAGATAAAATACCACACACCCAGTTAAATTTGAATTTCAGATAAGCAACAAAAATGTTTAATATAAGCATGTCCCATGTAAGTATGTTCTCCCAGAAAGCAAGTCGCTTACTCAGGGAAAGGTCTGTCTCTTTGGTCATGTTCCTGTCGTCCCCTTCTTCACCAGCGAGTGGCCAGCAAGACTGTGTGACTGCTGAGTGTGTATGGGGGCACCACCATTCATCTCTATCCAGTCACTGTCAATCTGGTATCCCTGACTTCACAGTTTGCAAAACACTCTCACATCCTTTAGCCCAGAGTTTCTCAAACACTAATGTGTACACAGATTATCTGGGAATCTTGCTACAGTGCAGATTTTGATTCTGAGGTTCCACACTTGTCACCAGCTCCAGTGACCCTGATATGCTGGTCTGTGGCCAATGTGGAGTAGCAAGGGTTTAATCTTAGGTGACAGGTTGTATTATGTCCATTTAATGGTGGAAGAAAGTAAAGCTTAGCAGAAGTGGATGTTCTCTGGGCTGCTCAGAGAGAGAGGAAGGCGAGTACAGGGGTGGGGGGAGAGAGAGAGAGGGAGAGAGAGAGGAACTCACTAAGATGTGTGTCAGGCTTTACCGTGCTGTGCTGCCTCTGCAGGAGAATCCTGGGTCTCCATCCCTTTTTAGTCCTTTATAGGCTGTGTGACCTTGAAAAAATGGGAGAAGCTGCCTCGGGAGGCTAAGGAGAAAATCTGTGAAAAGATTCATACTCTGGAACATGACACAAGTGCTAGCTGTTGTTTTTGTTAAGTTCTGAGTTCAGCCCTTTAGAAGTTGTTCTAAATACTTTGCATGTACTCATTATTTAATCCACCCTAGGAGGTAGGTGTTATTGTTATCATCCCCCTTGCTCAGTAAATGAAACAGAGGCACAGAGGGCTAAGCGAACTGGCCAAGGTCCCAGAGCTGGTAGAAGCGAGATCTGGACTCTGGCCGCCTGGCCTCCCAGCCCATGGGCTTCATCTTTGGCTGCCCTGCTTCTCTGTAGGTGTGACCCCACCTGCTTCTCTCTAGGTGTGACCCCACCTGCTTCTCTGTAGGTGTGACCCCACCGCTCCCCTTCTGGTTTTATGGATGAGGAAGTTAGAGTTCAGAGAAGTTGAGTGATTTTTCCAGTGGTCACAGGGCAGGGCTGTGAAGACGTGACCACAGGGAATCTTCTCACTCTTCTCAAGGCAATTGTCCAGCCCCAAGTGGGCCCTGGAGGGTAGCACTATTTTTACAGAGAGAAATTTTAGGTGTACAGAAAACTGAGCAGAAATTACAGGATTCCTGTGTACCCCTCTCTCCCCCCGCACATCATTTTCTCTGTTGTTAACTCTTCACATTAGTGCAGATCCATGTGGGGCGTTTGTTACGATGGATGAGCCAACACTACGTCATTGCTAACTCAAGTGTGTGGTTCACACTAAGGTTCGCATCCAGTGGGGTATGCTAAAGCTTAAACGGGTTTGGTACAGTGTTTAGTTTATGGTAACCCGAACATATGTAGCTGGTAGCCAGAAGTAGTAGCCGTAGCATTAAGGACTGAGTATTAAGACAGCTGCTTATGTCTGTTTTCTGTTTTCCCCTAGAGCAGGGTGTCCAACCTGCCCCACGGGTCACGTGCTCGTTTTGTGAGGACTTTTTCTTTTCTTTTTGCTTATCTATGATATTGAATATCACCAAGGTATGCATGGATCTTTTTTTCTTTCCTAATGAGCTTTTATTAGTGTTTGTGCATTTACTGTGTAGCCCAAGACAACTCTTACTCTTTCAATGTGTGGCAGAAAAGAAAAAAATATTGGACACCCCTGCTCCTAGAGTGGTTTGAGCGCAGGGCCACATCTTTCTCACCTCCTACCCCAAGCCCACAGTTTCTGGCATAAGATTGAAAGTGAATGTGAAATGTATTTTTAAATGGTGAAGCCCCCTCTAAATGTGACTTACTGTTATTTGATAGATAAGGGTAGAAAGGAACTGCACTGAACCCCACGCTGGTCATGAGGACACAGGGAAAGTGAAAGGTGTAAATGGGGGTGCCCAGAGATGAGGCTGCTGAGATGTTCAGGCCAGGTTTATTGAAAGGGGAAGGTGACCAGCCTGGGCAGTGAAAAAATGATGTCTGCACCCAAGGGGCAGTTAGAGACCTCTTTCCTATGGGGCCTGAACGCGTGGGTGGATTTCACACGTTGTCTGCCAGGTTAGATCTGTTGGCAGCCCTAGGCGGTAGGTCTAGCCAGATCCTTGGTGCCTTTGTTTTAGGAGGAAAGGAGGAGAGGAGGAAGGAAAAAGGGTTTGAGTATGGCTGCTCAGCTGCCCCCAACAGAAAGGATGCTCAGGGGTGAGTGTTTATGCAGGCAGATCCTAGGACTCAGAGAAAACCAAGACCCTCTAAGAAGATGAGGAATTTTAATTAGCTCTACTCCAGCATATGGGGGATGGACACACCCCAGGACAGAGCGGGAAGGAGCTGCCTGCTCAAGCCTGGAGCTACCTTGGTTTGAGCTTGGACTCAGCCAAAGAGGTGGTGGGATGAGAGGGTGGGGATTGGTGTGTTACCTGGATCCTCTTAAGGGCCATGGACAACGCTCTGAGCAGCGTGGCCAACAGAGCCCCCCACCCCTTAGTCTGGAGGTAGAAAGAGCTTGCAGTAGCCTGGGGGTGGGTGGCTCAGTGTAACTCAGAGTTGGCCAAAAAAAGCAGTGGTCTTGACAGTACACCAAATCTGTTTGGAGAGTGGGGTTCAGTTCAGTTCCTTTCTACCCATATCTGTCTTCAAAGGGGACATAATAACGGCCATCTTGGTTTCCTTGAAGATCACTAAGGTTGGAAAACCGAATGTATTCCAGAGAAATGTACTGAGCCTTTATCATACTCCAGGCACTGTGCTGGGTGCAGAATACCCAGGAATGAGGCAGAGGCAGATCCTACCCTCAAGAAGCTCAAGTTTAGTGAGGGGAGAAAGAAAGAGACAGACAGTTACCATGCTGTGTCATACACAACAGGACTGTTTGTCAGCCTTAGGGGAGTCCTGAACAGTGATAACAGTGATTCCATACCGCGGATATCACAAGCCCATTACGTTCAAAATCAATATTTGTGTTACATAATAAAACATTATTGTAATATTGGTATTATAGTCACAACTCTAAGGGTAGTCATCATCTGCTTTTACAGATAAAGAGTCTAAGATTCAGATTAATCCCTGGTTGTGGGTCTCAAAGCCAACAGCAGGCTGCCCCCAGGCCTAGCGCTCAGCTACCGCTGCTCAGAAGTAGAGGCATCAAGGGGGTTGCAGAGGACGATTATAGGAGTCCCACCGGAGACGCCCAAAAATAAAAATTATTCTGAGATGTGAAATGCTGAAGAGAGGCCTTTAGGCCTCTCAGAACTCCGGGTATTGGCTTCTACTATTAGACAAAATCCAGCACCTCCTTGGAATTCCTCAGGACACTCGGAAAGAAGGAGAATTCCTCCGGGACCACATTTTAAGTGCAATAGGCCAGGTCCCTGAACAAAATAGTGACCAAATCCAAACCCCTCCCAGACCATATCTAGCCCGTAGAGGTCTGACTGCCCAGGTCCTTCTGAGGATCCAGTTTGCAGACATTCTGGCTGAATTTCCCAACCTCCCGGGTTTCAACACCAAAATGAGAGGTCAAAATAAAAATTATTCCAAAATGAGAAACAAAAAGAAAACGGAATTCTGGTTCTCTGTGGTCACTGTGGTTTTTGTGGGTGCAATCCCTGACCGGGAAAAGAATTCCATAGGTAGGCTATGGCGGATGGGAATTTAAAGGGTCAGAGGGGCAGGGATCAGTACGTTCATAACTTCCTGGGCGGATCAGTCTACCTGGGCAGGTCGACCCTATCACCTTTCCTCACTCATCATTCAGGCCACTCATATTTACTGTGAGTCTACTTTGTCTTAGGTATTGTTAAGTCTTGGAAGATCAACGGTGTAAAAAAGAAAACACACAAGGTAACCATAGAGGGGTAAACCAATAAAAAACACACACGTACTCAGCTGGAATGTATTCTCTATGCCACGTATACTATACTTGTGAGCACATTACGAGTATATTTCAAGCTTGGAGATTAGCAAGATCCTACTATTAGCCCCATTTTACAGATAAAAAACCAGAGGCTTAGAGAAATGAGCAACTTCCACTGGGCCTCATAACTAATAAAATACTAAGCAAAGCTCTGAACCCCAGTTTTTGTCTAATCAATAGATCTGAAGGGCTCAGTTGCAGAACTAGGACCAGGAAGCATGGGATATGGGTGGAGCCTCATAAGATAGGATTGGAGACACCTCTCCAAGGGACAAGGTGACGTTTAGTCCAGGGCCAGAATGAGGATTAATTCCAGCAGCTGGGCCCTGTGTTAGGCACCGGGCAAGACAGCTTTCTCCATCACCCCCAGGAGCTCAGTCTTATGGAAAAAAGAAAGTGAAAGGAGAGGCCTTGTGAAAATGACAAAAATAACAGAAAAATACCTAATCCTGGAACTTGCTAGTGAGAGTCAAGTGTCAATTCTATCAATCCTCTTGCTGGGCGCCCTGTGGATTTCTGTTTTCACAAGCCAGTGAGGAGCCCCGCAGACCAGAAGGAAATGTAGATTTTCTTGTAATTGCCAGACCTATTGACTAAGTCTGCCTTTTAGAATTTATTCCTGTAGGCTCCTGTGGTTCCTGAGTGTCCCTGACAAACAATGGGCTTTGAACGTCAGGCCTCAGGATCGGAAACACCCCGGTAAAAAGTCTGTCTTCAACCCTGGGGGAGAAAAAAGGAGACCGTTTACACTCACGGGCACTGCTGCTTGTGAATTTGGCTACAACTACCAAAGAGCTCTTCTCTTTGTCCCCCTTGGATTCACCTGCAGAAACTCTTTCTTTCTGTCTCTGCTGGGCCGCACCATCTCCCTGCTCTCTCTCCTCTCTCTTCTTTTTCTGAGATAAAATAAAATTGGTGCTTCCTAGAGAAAATCTTTCCTCATCCGCACAGAGCACCTACTGAGCTTTCCACCCTAACGGGAAGTGCCATGCAGTGACCTCAGCCCCGTCTGGGTCCAGGTGTGCCTGGGGAGGGTCTAGGAGAGAGCGGGTGGACAATGGGCAGATAAAATCCAACCTTCAAGAAGGCATCCCTGATGTGGCTTCTGGCGCTGAGAGAGTGGCTTCCAGGTGGGAAGACGTGGGCAAGCCACTCAGGCTGAAGGCAGCACGCCAGCCAAGGAACAGCAGGGTTCAGATGCCCGAGAGTAGTTGAGTTCACAAGGAGCCTCGGCTGCCACATGCTGAGGAGACGGGCCTTGATCCAAGAGGGAGGTTGTGATGAGAGCCCAGGCCACAGGCACTGGAGGCCCAGAGAAGGTACCTACTGTGTGCTGGGTAGCATAGAGGGGAAGAGGAGGCCATGAGTCCCGTGGGGAGGAGGCAGAGATGGCCGTGCCAAGGACAGGAACTGTGACTCAACTTAGCAACTTGGGTCTCGTCTTCCTTGTCGGGCAACTCTACTGGTGCTTTGGGAAAGGTGACCAATGACTTCTGAATCAAGGTGAAGCTCTGAACCTGCTTTTGGAGGGTGAGGTTGGTAGGACCTTGGACTCCAGGAATAAGTAACTCAGCTTCTAAACAGACTGGCTGCCCAGGCTGATCATTCTTCCCCGAGAGCAGGGGGATCTAAGAGAGAGTTCTTATGCCGGACCACGCTAAGAGTATTGGAGTCAGACAGACATGTGTCTGAGTCTAACTCTCTGTCTTTTTACTCTTATTGTCAAAAGACCCCAGACCCATTGCTTTACCTCTCTGTGCCTGAGTTTCCTCATGTGTAAAATAGAAATAACGATGGTACCTATTTCACTGGGTTGTTAGAGGACAGTGGATGACTCACGATTACGGTGACACGAGACGGCTCAGGATAACATTCAGCCTGACACAGGGTTAGCACTCAGTAAACAAAGACTGTGGGTCAGAAGGGGAAAGGAAACCCATTTCTGTAGTAAGGGGGCAGTGGGAGGGAGGGAGAGACCAGCTGGCCGAAACACTCAAACCCACAGTGTTAGTAGAAGTGATTTGCCTACTCAAATCCACAAGTCTTGGGCCACGTCCCTTAGATGCAAATCAGGTAATTTGCCTGTGGGGACAGCAGCTTGCTTTCTTTCCCCTTTCCCCAAATGGTCTGCTCCAGCAGGAGAAATCGCAAGTATGGGATACCTACTGCGCGCCTGGCCTTCCATCAAGATCTTTCTTTTCGACTTGCTCAACACCTTTCTGGCGTGTAAATTCTATTACGGAGGAGGCACCGAGGCTTCCCTTCCGGGAGGGGGTGGCTCTCAAGCTCTCCAGATCCTGAAGTTATGTCCCAGCATCCTAAGCTGGGGTGAACCAGCCTCCAGGTTTTGGCAGGCTCCTTCCCAGCCCTTGAGGCTCTCCCTGGGCCCCACCAGTGCTCACAGTGGCTTCTGTGATGACACCACTCCGTGCCAGATGGTTTTGAAAGCACTCCATCCTCAGGCACAGAGTCATTTTCCCACAGGCGAGATGGTTACGTTTTATTAGCGCCACTTAGCCTCTGAGAGGAGGCAATTGAGTTAATTATTTGAGCTGAGAGCCCCTTGGTGGTATCAGCTGAGATAACTATCAGTGCTCCTGGCTGCCAGCCCCAACCGGAGCTTTTGTTCCCTGTCTTCCCTTGGAGAAACTCTGCACTCAATGGCTCATTAGCATGATTTGGATAATTTTCTCAACAGCCCTCTAGCCGAGCAGTGAAGGAAGAAACTGTAAAAGCCTGGTCCATTCAGACGCCCCCTTAGCCTTGCTCTTTCTTTCTTCCCTAGTGGAAAATGCTCCCCCTTTGGAGAAAGACAGATCTCCTTTTGAATTCTGGCTGGGACATTCTCTTGCTGGGTGAGCCTTGTTATTTCTGCTCTCCAGGTCTCCAATTTTTCATCCAAGAAATGAGAATATAACACCACATGCTTCACAGGTTGTTTCAAGGGCTACACCGAGAAGGCCGTTAGCCAGGAGGAGAGGGGAGGAGGTAGGCTGGTTTACTAAATGCCTAATGGATGGCAGGAAATGCAGGGTGACATAATTTGATCATTGCAACAGTCCTGTGAGGTTAGTAGCATTCCCATTTTAGAGATGAGGAAACTGAGTCACAGAGTTTTATTCAAAATTTTATAGCTAGTAAGCGTAAGAGCAATCATCCAAACCAGATCCAAGTGACTCTAAATCTCCATCTCTCCCCCCTCATTTGCTCTTTTTGTTCTTTTTTATCCTTTCTTATCCTTTCTCTCCCTCACTTTCTTTCATTCTTAGTCCCTTTTACACCAAGTGATAACAAACTAGGAAAAAGAAATGGAAAAGATACAGCAGCCAAGGAGAAGATGCGAGGTTTGCACCTGGTCTTTGCTATAGACTCTGGGCCTGAGGGGGATAACGTAGGGAGTAGAGAGGGCTACAAAAGCAAAGGGAGTATTTCTTCTATGGAGTTACAGACTGAGGGTCAAGGCAAACCCTGGCAAATGTTCCACCCCCAGAAACAGCTCCACTAAGGGAGAAGAAATATCCCAACTTTTTCTTCTATTCTGCATTTCATCGGGGAGGCTCAAATCTTATCTCAAGCCAGTGTTCAAATTTCTGGGTATGGCACGTCACACTAGTTTGGACAAAGCTCTTCCCATCCTCTGAACCTCAGTTTCCTCACCTGTAAAATGGGAGAAATATCCCTGCCCCAGGATTTAGGGAACATGAGAGCAGATTGCTCAGGAGTGCTGGCGTGGTTGTCATTCACCGTAATTAACTTATAACCCTGGTTTCCTCAAAACTTTCTCCCCCACAGAAAGGTCTTTTGTAAACGTGAACTTTTCCCTTTCTGCTGCCTTCCCAGGGTGATCTGGCCCGTGTAACTACAGAGGTGTCAAGGAATCTTTGTGAATCAGCCGTCAAGCGTGGGCCGCTTTACGTGACTGTGGGGTTACTTATGAGTGACTAATTTTTGGAGGCCGCTACTATACCCTTCCCACTGGTGGCTGCTGATAATTACCGCTGATGAGTTTACTGAGGGGCTCATTAAAGTTTCAGTATAATATCCATATGAATACTTTCAACAAAACCTTTTGTTCTTGGAGTAGGGGGCGTGGGAGGTAGTTACAGGAACTGTCTTGCTTTTCCAAATTTAATTGTCTGAATACAGTGCTGTCTCAGCAATCCACGACTTTTTTTTCCCACTCTCTCTCTCTCTCTTTTCACAGAGCTCTGCCAAAAGCCTACTTTGGCAAGAGGAGTGATTAGTTTGTGTTTCAGTAAACTTGTGGCATCAGAGTCACTTTATCCCAGCAGGGGCCGAGGGAGTTGAAATGTGCTCTCTTTAACCAGCTTGACTGTTATTTATTAGAAACAAGTCTGGAACAAAGATGGTGGGAGTTTGTGATGAGGAGGAGGGTAATGGCTCATAAGCAAGTCATCTTTCTTTTAGCAGATACTTTGGGGTACATATGAATGTCCTAATGACAGTTTTCCTAAAGGTAAAAACTACCCCCTCACCTTTTCAGAGTATGCTGAATCAATAACTATCGTCACTGCAAGAGCTCAGCCTTGAGCAAAGCTTTATTAAGTTATAACAACAGCAGACAAACTACTGTTCGCATTCTTTGCACAGGGAGAAACTGAGTCTCAGAAATTAAGTCATTTGCTCAAGTTTACACAGAAATCAAGTGACAGTGGCAGTGTGGCACCCAGGTTTGTCTGATGCTGGAGCCTTCCTTCAGACTCCTCAGCCATATGCAGCATTTTGAGGTTACCCTGTCACTCCACTTGCAGGCTTGTGGAAGGAACCAGCAGTCAGGGCAACCAAACATCCTGGTTCCTGTGACAGGGACAGTCCCAGCTAAACCAGAATGCACTGGTCAGTTTCCAGGCTGTGAGGACAAAAAGTACAGACGCTTCTAGACTTATATAAAATATTTTTATTTACCTCTTCCCTCTACATTTGCAGAGGAGGAAATTAAGGTTCAGAGAGAGGAAGTGACTTCTGCAAGGTTGCACAGTTCCTTAGTAAACAGAACAGGAATTGGAAAACAGATTTCAGTACTCTCACGCCATTTTTCTTTCCTGATACATGAAGCAACAAGCCTCAAGCCTAAGAAAGAGCCCTTGCTGAGCTCCTACTGTGTTGTGAGCGGCTGGGCTGTAGGAAGGAGAAATAGGAGGCATCCAACTAAGGCCATGTTGTCAAATAGAACTTTCCATCATGATGAAAGTGTGCTAGTCCTGTGCTGTCTAATACACTAGTCACTAGCCATGTGTGGCCACTGAAACAGATAAGCTGAATGTTTATTTAGTTTTAACTAATTTTAATTTTAATAGCCACAGGTAGCAGGTGGCTCCCATATTGGCACATTCAGGTCTAAAGGCTCTCAGTATTTCAGAAGCATTTTCTACCTCTCAAAGAGCAGATTCTATAGTGTGAATCTCCCTTCTTGGGGAGATGTTGTTTTTTTTTTTTTAAAGAAAGGAGGAACCCTTTGAGGATGGCATACTGAGTGTCAGTCCTAAAGTTAATTCAGTCCTCCAGCAAGCTCAGCATAGAGGTATTATCTAGTTAATTCAGTCCTCCAGCAAGCACGCACAGAGGTATTGTCTGTCCTAGTGTTATGAAGGAGGGGAGTGAGCTTCGGAGGAATTCAGTAACCCGCCTATTCAAGTAAACAGTGGAGGTGGCATTTGAAGCCAGGCCTGCGTCTAAATCCCGTCCTCGACATCCTGGTCTCAAACTTCCATGTGCATCTCAAACACCGCAGAGCCTGTTCAAGTTCCGATTCTGAGGACTGTGGGCAGGATCCCTCACCTCTACCAAGCTTCCAGGCAACGCCAACGCTCCTGGTTCATGGACCCCATGTGAGCCAGCAAAACTCTCTCTTTAAACAATTAAAACATCCTCCCTTCTTTCAACTCTCAAGAAATACTTTCTAGGAACATACAGCAAAGAGAAGAAATTGCAAGTTATTAAAGAATTATTCCAGTTTGGAGAATAAATGAGTTCCCTTGCTGGCTTTAGGAAGGGCCCCCTCACCACTCTGAGCATCTCATTAGGGGAGGGTCACCAGCAGCCAGGGTCACCAGCAGCCAGGCGCACCTGGGTTTCACCCGGTGAAACCAGCCTCCTAAAAGTCCAGCCTGGAAAAGGATTTGAATCAGAAGTGTGGGGGAGGGAATCCAAGGAACACGTGCTTTGGGATGACCCTGGCGTGGGGGAGAACCCCAGTTGTGCGCCTCACTAGTGATGTGCCCTCATCATCACCACCCTCCATCCCTCTGAGCCTCTGTTCTCACCCCGGTGAAAACCAGGGCAAGAGTTGGTGATTCATACAGCAAGGGCCCAGGGAAACTGCACGTGAAGCACCTGACAGCCCGCACTTAGGGGGTTTGGCTCCTCTGCCCTCCTTTCTCCCAGGACCCTCCTCCTCACCCTTTTTTCTCACCTCTTTTAGGATATCTGTCTGAGTGGGGCAGAGAGGAAGGAGCTGGGAGTCAGGCTGGCAGTCTTGACTGGGGCTCTTAAGTCAGCAAGGCTGGGGCTCCACCTGCTTACCTGGGGCCAGCACAGACCCGCTTCAGCCCTGGTCACCACCTCACCATCTTATCCCAACCTTAGACGGGAAACACTGAAGAGAGAGGGTGTGGGAGCGTCAAGGGCACGGGGCTAATCACCAAAATGTGCTGAATTCCAAATAACTGAGGTTCAAGAAGTTAACTATGTGATCTCGTTGACAGGCGGCAGAGTTCACATCAAGGGCCTGTGTTTTAATTGAATAGGATGATTTTTTTTCCTTGCACCTTGGAAGAATCTCTGAGGCAAGACTAGAATGTTAATCTGAAAGGGGTTGCAAGTTTCTTCAGCAGCTGTTCCTGCTGAGGACGGTGACTGCAAACTCACTTTGGCCCCCCCTGCTTAGCTGGGGGGAGGGAGTCTCCTCAGGACCCTCCCTCCCTCAGTCGCCCAGAGGCACCTGACTCCCTGTATAAATAACCCTAAGGCTCTTGGCTCTTTATCACCCATCTGGGCTGTAGCTTTGTACAACCCCTCCCCAGCACGAAGCTGGACATATATACACAACTCATAAACATCACAGGTAAACAGCTGTTCAAATCTATTGATTTTATGCCTTTGTGGTAGCCTGTAGGATGCCAGGGCTTCAACCCACCCGCCCCCACCTGCACAGGCTCAGCCCACTCCGCCCCCTCCTTACCAAGGACACACACACACAAACACATAGTTTCTGATGCTGTAGTTCTCTTGGGTGAGACCAGAAAAATCTAAGTTTTAAGAAAAAAAGCTCCACAGCTGCCGCCACCTTCTTTTTTACAGTGATGGGGCAAAAGGGAAGCACCGTTCTGAACTGACCTGATTTCCTTTCCTTCTCTAAATGTCCAAAGAACTCTAGATTGAGAAAAAAGAGAAGAGGTCAGGTCCCTGAGACACACCCAGAAACGTAGGGCAGTTTCTAGGGTCACTGCGCTTTCACCTTCTCAAGATTTCCCTGCAGCTGAAAACTGCCTTGAACCAGGCCCTGCTGGACCCTGCAGTCCCTTGTGGGGTCCCGGCGCACAGTGCTGGGTCCTTCCAGGTTCCCGGGGCCAGGCCCAGGCGGAGCCTGAAGATCCCGAGCTCCTGCGTTCCCTCCCTCCCTCCTTCCTTCCTTCTCTCCTGGCAGACGCTGTATCCTGTTGCTCTGAGCGAGGCCCAGGCAAAAGGCCGGCAGCGCAGCAAGTTATTGTGCTGGGGAGGAAGACAAATGAGTCCCCTTTCTGCCGGCTCCTGGCATCCTGTCGGAGGAAGGACAGGACAATGCCCTGAGCGAGCTGGCTCAGCCCCCGGCCCCCCTGACGGGCTCTCCCCTCCCCTTTCCGGTGCGGTTTGTCAGCCCTGCAGCCCCCACTTCCTGAGCCATCACTAGATCGCACGTGTGAGGTATGTGGCTCCCCGTGCCAGGGCCAGATTCCTGGCCTAGTCTCAGGAAGTGCAGCTCAAAGAGCCCTGGACCAGGACCCCGGGACGCGGGAGACTTGGCTCCTTCCTCTCCCTGCCAGGGTGGCGAGTGCCAGGGACTTCGCATCTCAGGGCCCCTGTGATGCTTTTATGTGAGGCCTTCTGCGCGCTCCAAGCTGCCCCTACATCACGGGGTCCCACTCCTGCCCGCGCATCAGGTCACCAGGGCAGCGTGGGAGCCCACACGCTTGACACCCTGCACCCGAGACAGACGTTTCCTCACTACAAAGGTTCTGCGATGATTCCAGTCCCCCTGAAATAAAAGGACTCCCCCTCCCTGTCCCCTTGGCCAGCCTGCTGATGAGAGATTGATCCCTACCCGGACTCTAGAAGCCTGAAGGAGCAGTGGTTAGGAGGATGGTTCCAGACACGGCCCCAGCAATCAAAACCCACGCCCTCCCTTAAGTATGGGCAGGACTTTGAACTATTACTTTCCTTTGTTTACCTATAAAATGGGAGTAATAATAATAATAATAATTACTTCCTAGGATTGTTATAGGGTTGAGTTGATAGGTTCAAAGTCTTTAAAACAGGGTTTGCTAAATAGTGGATACTATACAAGTGTTTAACTATGATGATGATGATTCTCTTAGGAGTTCCCGGGTATATTTCTCCTTCGTTGATCGTATGAGTGCTTTTTGCTGGACCTACTATCAGGCCAAGCACTGGGGATTTAGGGATGTGTAAGGTAACTTTCCTGCCCTTAAGAAGCCTTGAGGTCAGCAGGGGAATCCAACTTAGCAAAGAACTAAGATAATGGAATATTGTCCCAGGCTGGATTCCTCCGGAGTGGACTCAGAAGGTGTTTGGCATACAGGATGTTTTTAGGAAGTGCCTGGGTATAAACACCTGTGGAGGGGGAGAGGCCGGAAGCAGGACGGACAAAGCAAAGGCACTCACAATGCAGACTCCAAAACAACCCTCTGCCGACCCACCAAGGGCTCTGGGACTAGAATGACTCTCCAGAGTTGTCAAAAGTTAGGCTGAGACGCCCAGAGGTCTTTATACTCCTCCGTCAACCAGACAGTGGGTAGGGGTTGAGCCGGGAAGGGGGGTGACCTTGGGTGAGGCATCTTTTCCCGGAGGACTGACCCCTTAGCTGGGTAACAAGTCTTCATTGAAATGGGGTCTGGAAGATGTATCACAATATGTCCCCCAAATCTATAAGGTCACCTTTGACGGAATAATAAAAAATACAGAGAAGAAGGTAGTTAATAATATAGTTTAACCCCCCGATATTCCTATAGCATTTTCACTCATCTTTATTTCTCCATAACATATTTAGTGAGATCTGATAGTCCAAAAGATTTGAAACCAGAATTACTAATATTTGGGATTGCACTGATTTTGACCACTAACGTCACTGGGTGTTGGTCCGTATTTTACATTACGCAAACTCGTGTCCGTCAGGTATGATTTTGTCCTCCTTGTTAAGGGATGAAACAGAGATGTTTCCATGCCAATTCAACTTTCCTTATTGACTTATTTAGTGAGAAAATCCTAGTTTTTAAAAATGCTGTTACACTTTCAACTGTAGGAAAAAGTCTTCATCATTTGAACAAATCTTAGAGAAGGCAATTCTGAAAGCATATCTTTATGTTTGAAAAGTTACACATTTGTGACACCAAGTATACAGACTTACTCTATCGGTATACTGCATTTCATAGAAAAGTCAGTAAGCAACCCGCTTCACAGAGAGGAATGATCTGTAAATAATAAATGATAATTGCCACTTACTGCCTATTTACTAGGTGCCAAGCCCCCCAGTACTAATGGGGGGGAGCAGTAATGGAATGAGAGAGAGGTTTGTGGAGTAGAACACCTTCCAGGAGGCCTCTATGTGTATTTAGAAGGAACTTTGATGGGAGGCCGGGCTGAGATCCCTACAGAGTTAGACTGCTTCTAAGGAGGATCCCAGCAGTGCTTTGGGCCTGCTGAGTTGCTAGGATGTACAAGTATAGGTGGAAAGTTTGGTCAAGAAAGAAAAATCTGTGAGAGACTGAGGGGTTGTGGGAGAACGTGAGTGGAAGGATGGAACTCTGTTTGCATGGTGGACGGGCGAGCCAGTTTCAGGGCAGCACCAAAAGTCGATTCAGGAGAAGACAGATGTCAAAGGAGGGTTCCGAGTGCTAATTCAGGAGTGTGTGATATAAATTACCTGAAAAGATCCCAGCAAAATCCACCTCTGGTGGAACAAATTTCCCAAATTTGGTGGGAACAAATTTCTTCCGGAGAGGGTAAAGAGGCTCTGAGATGGCCCTGAACTTGTTCTGAGGCAAGGGAGGCTGCAGGTGTGAACTGCCCACATTTGGGAAATAATAGTGCAAAGGATAATAGCAGCTTTATTGCTGAGTGCATGAAAGTTAGGCTCATTGTAAATCTTACCTCAATTAATCCTCGTGGCTGCCTCCTAGTTCAGTGGATTACCCCTGTGATAGTAACTGAGGAAACTAGCTCAGAGAGGTTAGGCAACTTGTCTGAGGACACTCAGCACACAGAAATGCTGGGCTGAGAAAAAGTCAACTCCAAAGTCATCTGTCTTCATCCATCACTGTTCTAACTTTTCAAGGGTGCAGGTGAGGGCCTAGCTTCTAGGTCAAGCAGCAGCTTCCCTAAGATACACCTGCTGTGTGGGACCCTGAATGCGTTTAACTACTTCCATTCTTGGCTCTTTGATCTCTGGCAGCCCAGGAGAGCTTACTGTTTTCCAGGTACCTTCCTCAGAGGTTCTTGGGAGGATTAAATAAGCTAATACGTGTAAAACAAATGCTTAAAACAATGCCTAGCATTGGAAGTGCCCATACATGTTATTTATTATTAAGAACTCTGCAGACTTATCCTCATTTAATTCTCACAAGCCTAAGAGATGGAAACTGTTACCCCCATTTTACAGATAATAAAACTGAGGCTCAGTGAGATTATGTAATTTGCCTAGTTTTACATGGAGAGTAAGTTATAAAGCACGAATTCAGCCCCAGATTGAAGGAGTCTAGACTTATTGTCACTATATCTACTGTCCCCAGCTCCTTCTCTCAGACTCCAGCTTCTGGTGCTTCTGGAGCTGGGAACCCCCAAGCCAGCGGCTGGCTCTAACTCTGAAGTCCACGTTCGGTTCAAGCATTGGTGCTGAATCAAGGCCAGACTGTGCACTTCCAGATTGTGCTTCACTCTGTACTCTGAGGGGCCAGAGGTTAGGCCAGCAAGTCGGCCTCCTGTAACGTCTGTCTTCTGGCGTGGATGTGAGCATACGATGTTTAGTCTATTATTTGTTTCCAGCAAGTCTGGGTTTCAAGTCCCTTTCCTCAACGATTATGACATAGTAATCCAGAACGAACGGCTTTCCCAAAGCACTCCTGGTCATGTCTTCTGTGTTTATTCATGCCGAAATGTTTCATCACGTTACCCATCTCAACTGGTGCAGCTAAAAATGTCTGTCATCATGGCATCTGAGTTTAAGTGACAGGCGACACTGAGATGCTGTGTGCATAGGCATGAGAATCACATTCTCACAACCCTCCAAAGTGTTTTAAAGTTGAGAACTGTTTGCGATGACTGACTGCATTGAACACTTAAAACTATTTACCATAGTTACAGTTATTCTAAATGTTTATAAGGGCATTTGGAGATAATGTGGTAATGAAATCTGGAGTCTGGCCATTGACCCCAGAGAGACGCATCCTGCCTCCTCGGCTCACTACGTGTGTGCCCTGAGCTGAATAGCCTTATCTCCTGAGGCCTCAGTATCCTTGTCTATGAAAGGAGTGGAGTAGTGTCAGTAGTTTCTTCATAAGGCTATGGTGAGGTTTAAGGAGCGGGGGCATGAAAACTGCTTAGACTCATGGTAACATTAAATATACCATCCTGGGTATCTGTTATTAGGAGCCAATAACCCATGGTTCTTCTCTGGATTTAATAATTCTAGTAAGAGCAATTAGTATAATTCTTGGCACAGCATCAGTGCTCAGTAAGTGTTTGCTACCAATACCGTGGCTGCTGCTGTTGACGTTACTGGTATTAAGCCCAGAATTCTTTACCTTTCCTTCCTTTGTGAACTTGAAGTGACTTCTCCATGTCAGACGTTGCTCTGGACACTGGGATAAGTCAGATACCACCTTGGTGGTGGGAAGTTCACAGAGTCCTGAGGACAGAAGCCCAATCATGAGCGACAGGTCCCAGCTGCCTTAGCATATGAGAGGATACTCTGGAGCAGCAACTTCTGTATCAGGAAGAGAGCAGGACAAACTCCCCTGAGGAAGGCACTGAGCCGGGGGCTGAAGGAAGTGGGATGTGCACAGCAGACGATAAGGGCCAGGGCCACTGTGGAAGGGCAGGCTGGGGATGTGAAGCAGCAAATGCTGGATTCGGCTACCCAGAGGGACTAGACTGTCTTGTACACAGGACCAAAATGTGGTAAAGGACCTGAGTGAGAGAAGAGCTGGGTAAAGCACTGCAGATCCAGGGCGGAGGGCCCTCTGTGCATCAGGGGGCCTTGGGATCCACCCCATTGGAAATGAAGCCAGGTTGATCGGATTTAAGCTTGAACAGGAGGTGATGGGCTTCATAGCCTGGAGAATGTGTGGAGGATGGGCTGGAGGTGTCCACATGGGGAGACCAAACCAGATACAGAGGTGTGTGTGAGAAAGAAGATGAGGACCAGGGCTAGGGAAGGAGGGAGAGGAGGGAACAGATTTCCCAGGCTTTGGAAATGGTATGAATGTGGGGTGTGAGACTTGGGCAACCAAATGCATATCCACACCCTACAGCAATCCAGGGAACATAGGTAGGCAAAGAAGTAGGGCCTGGCTAACCGTGATGTGTTCAAATAGGGAATACTGGGATAGTGATGCCCAGGGGACAACTGCCAGGCTTCTAGCCTCCTGGAGATCAGACAAGGATTTGGGTGTCACCAGGATGCCAGGAGTTGGAAGCTAAAGGCAGCTGAGGAACCAGCACCCACAAAGGAGACAGACCGGGAAGGATGGAGAGGCCCGAGGAGGGGAAAGATGGCTTGGGGGCATGGTGCCCAGCTAAGCCATGGTGTTCAGCATTAGACAAGTGTGGATTTGAGATAGTCTCCGCCATGTCAGATCCTGTGAGTTAGAGCAATTTGGTACCTTTGAGCCTTCATTTCCTCTTTGGTAAAATGGGGACAACAGTAACATCTACCTCATAAGATTTCTGTGAGGGGAGAGGGTGATGGTACAAGTACGGATTGAAGGGAAGTGTCCTTGCACTTATTAAGAGCTCAGTAGATGTTGGAGAATCAGTAAAAGGTCATAGAAACCCAGAGGGGAGTAGTTTTGGAAAAGGAGCCATTGATGCTATAGATGTAGGGCCATGCCCATAGCTCAGTGGTTAGGGCACTGGCCACATACACCCAGGCTGCAGGGTTTGAACCTGGCCTGGGCCAACTAAACAATGACAACTGCAACAAAAGAATAGCCAGGTGTAGTGGTGGGCGCCTGTAGTCCCAGCTACTTGGGAGGCTGAGGCAAGAGAATCGCTTGAGCCCAAGAGTTTGTGTTGTGATGCTACCACACTCTAACAAGGGTTACACAGTGAGACTCTGTCTTAAAAAAAAAAATTACTATGGATGTCACAGAGAAATCAAGTGGGATGAGGCCTTAGAAGCAACCCGTGGATTGGGCATTTGAAAGGCAGCTAGTAATATTGGACAGCAGAGTTTCTGAGGAGCTGCACGGCCTGAGGTGGTGAGTTCCAGGACAGTAGGGAAAAGAGCTTCAACAAAACCTAGTCCCTCATTGCCACCTGATCACTAGCCACGAGGTGAGTAGAATAGATATGAAGCACTCCACCCCTGGGTGACAGCAAATCACGCCACCAGCCTCGAGGCCTCCCCTCCCACCGCTCCTCCATGTCAGAACCCCATCCCATTCCTCACTACTCCTTCCAGCCTCCCTCCCCACCAGAACGTCAGTGCCACAGAAGCAGCAGCTAGCCTGCCTTACTTCCTCTGTATCCAGAGGAAGGACCCTGGAGTGCCCAGCAGAGGGCCAGGCCCCGACCTACATGCTAGAACACGGGTACAAACCACCAGTGATGGTTCATTAGGTTAATTAGATGTCAACTTGACTGGGCCATGGGGTGCCCAGATTGCACTCCATTTCTGGTTGTGTCTGTGAAGGTGTTCCAGATGAGATTAGGCTTTGACTCAGCAAGTCCAGTAAAGCAGGTATTCCTCCCCAATGCAGGTGGGTCTCACCCCCTCCACCAAGAGCCTGAATAGAACAAGAGGCAGAGGAAGGGAGAACTCACCCCTTTGTTTCTGCCCCACTGCTTGAGCTGGGACAGCTCGTCTCATCTTCTCCTGCCCTTGAGTTGGGATTGACAATGGTGGCTCCCTGGTTCTCCAGCCTTCAGACTTGGACTGAGCTATGCCACCAGCTGTCCTGGCCTCTGGCTTGCAGGCAACAGGTGTGGGACTCCTCAGAGTCCATGACTACATGGGGCAACTCTTCATGGTAAATGTCCTTTCACACCCATCTGTCTGTGTGAGAACCCTGGCTAACACATCCGAGTGCAAGAGTTAGAAGGTCTAGCTAGTGATACAGGCTGTGAGGGAAACCCTTGGGGATGGGGTAGGGCAGGTGAGGATGGAGGGAAGCATTAGATGTAATGGTCAGGAAGAGTCCTGGTAGAGAAGTGGTGTCTTAGCAGAGAGGTACCATGCGAGGATCCCTTGGGGGTAAACAAACCAAATCCTGGACCAACAACCCCTGATGTCCTGAGCGGGGGACGAACACCCACTGTTTGAAGATAATAAGAAAGGCTTGCTGAGCCAGAGAACAGAGTTGGAGGGGAGAGAGATGGGAAATAAGCCTGAGGAGGAGAAAGGCCTCCTCACCCACAGCAGGGGCTCCCAGTTTGCCCACTCCGGGCCTGTCCTGAACTGACAGAAGCAGGATCAGGTGTCACCCTGGCAGCCAAGAGCCTCCTTGGCGCTCTGCTGATAGCTGCAGTCATGCACTTGGCCAGCCATGGGCTGTTTGGTGTTAGGGCCCAGAACACATGACCAGAGGTGAGCATTGCTGTGAAGGTCTTTGTATTTCACTCAATGAACGGAAAAACAAAAAGAGACCTCTCCTCAACTTTTTATTTGGAAAAATTTCGAATCTCTCTCTCTCTCTCTCGTGTCTCTCCCAATATATCTCTTCTGTGTATTTATGTGTGTATTTGTTTTAAATTTTTGCTGAATCATTTGAATATTAACTGCAGACACCATAATACTTTGCCCTCAAATACTTCAGCATAGATCTCCCAGGATAAATGAAACAAGAATATTCTCCCGTATAAACACGATTTCTACACTCAAGAACTTTACATTGATACAATACTATTATCTCCTATGCACATCTTCAGATGTCCCCAAACTTTCCTTTATAGCTGTTTATTTATCTAAGAGCCAATCAAGGGTCATATATTTTAATTATCTTTAAAAAAAAAAATCTTCATTCATCTTGAATAATACTCAGGGTTTTTTTTTTTTCTGTCTTTCATGACAGTGAAATGCTTGAACGGAGTAGGCCCATTGCTGCACAAAATGTCCCATAGTTTGGGTTCCTCTGATTATTGCTCCTGATCGGATTCGGGTTCATCTATTTTGGCATGAATACCACACAGATGACGCGGAATCCTTCCCAGTGCCCCACATCGGCCCACAGTGTGCTCCGTCACCAGTGACATGATCTTTGATGTTGTGGACACAGCTTCATGCCTTTGTAGTTGATAAATAATCTGGAAGTGGTACTCTGAGACTGTGTGGATATTCATTAGCAAGTCCTGCATGAGTCTGAGATTATGCTAGTGGCTGCAAAATAGTGATTTCCTATTTTTAGCTTTATTAATATTCTTTGGTATAGAAGAACCTTCTTGTCCCCCCACCCAAGGACATATTCACTTTGTCACTCCTGGTGCTTCAAGTCCCATTCAAATTCAAAGACCCCAAGGTCCAGGTTATACAGCTTAATTGACAATTCTCTTAAGGCTACAGTGAGAGGTCATTGCTCAGAGAAGAACTTGAGATGCAATTATTAAAATCAGGAGAAACAGAAGCCGGGCAGACGAAAGCAACGTCTGTCTTTTAGTGAGGAGTTCAGATTAGTAGGACTTCTTCCTATCACTGTGTGAGGCAACCTAATCCCCAAATAGCACTAGTTTAAAACAGAAAGGGGGAAAAACCTTACATGGAAATATCGGAAGGCTAGCTCCATACTTGGCATGGGGCTCAAGGTGTCCCGAACCCCTATCCTGTGCTTCGCTGTGTGTGGACTTTATCCTCAAACCTGCCTTGGGGTCCCCAGTAGCTCCTCTAGCTCAGGTTTTCACCCCTACTTCCCAACCAAAGGGAAAAAAAGATGGGGGAGAGGAAGGTCACACCCCTGTACTTTAGGGAATTTCCTGGAAGTGGGACATAATGTTTCTGCCAACCTCCCACTGGGCAGAATGATTCCGGTGGCTGTCCCCAGCTACAGTGAGAACCCAGGGAATGTGGTCTTCATTGTGTTTGCTCAGCTAAGCACTAAAGCTTCCATTTCTACAGAGGAAGGAAAAAACCAAACAGGGAACGATCAGCAGCCTCTTCCACAGATCACACGAGGAACATGCTAGTAAGTTTTTAAAGGTAAGAAAAAAATAAAACTCAGAAAATTATTGTGTCGGTCTGACTCCAAAATCACACTGTGAACGAGTGACTGTGATTCTGTGTCATCTGATCCACATCCTGAATCTATCTATCAGTACGGTTTGGTTACGTTGCCTTCTTTGTAGATGAATCGCAGCCTCGTATCACAATGACGCTGGTGATATTGGCTCATGTTCCCTGAACAGTGAGCATGGACAGCTGACACCCTGATACGTCCCTGGCTGTGACAAGAGATGCAGATGGAAAGTAGAAAGACAGTGGGTGTGTGTTGGAAAGCACCCAGCCTAGGCGCCTGGATACCCAGGGTCCAGTTCCAGCTCAATCACTCATTAATTGTATGATCCTGGTTCACTCATGACCCACTGTTCCTCAGTTCCCTCCTCCGAGTGTCCCCCCACAGGCCTGGATTATCTCTAATTTTAGGGAATATCTGCTTGCATGATGAGTCAAACCGGGATCTGGATTATAAAAATATTTAAAGCCTTCATCCCCCTATGCCGGGCAATTTTAGCATCTGTTGAGTTGCAGGGCCTAGCTCATTAATTGGAATTGCATTGTGCTTTTGTAATATCTCATAGGATTGATGGGAGATATTTACTAACCAAAGGTCTAGGAGAGCAGGAATCATATTTGATTCTCTCACCATGGTGAACTCCATCCGTCAAGTTACTGAGTGACTGACCTAGACCCTGTTTTCCCCGATGAATGTGACGACTTCTCCTCCTCCCTCCACTAGAGCAAGCATGAGCTTCAAAAGAAGAACTTCCACAGCACTTACCTCGCAATTTACTTCATTTGCTTTCCACAACAATTCTTCAAGAAAAATGTTATGAGTTCCCTTTTTTATTGGTGAGAAATCTGAGATTCAGAAAGATAAAGTAACTTGTTTCAGGTTATACAATTTTAAATTAGAAAATATTCAGAAATATGAAGATAACTGTAAAACATACAAAAAGACATGAAAGGAGACTTGAGCAAATCGCAGAGTGTCTCTGTTCTCGGTTTAGGTATCTCGACACTGCCAGGATGTCAGTTCATTCTAAGTTAATTTATTAATTTACAGTTATCCCAATAAAAATGCCAACAAACTTTTTGGAAGTGAAACAAGTTGATACTAAAATTCATTGGACTAAAACATACAAAGGCTCAGCGCCTGTGTCCTCAAATCTGCTCACCCCCCACATACACCAGGGCTGGCGGGTTTGAACCCAGCCCAGGCCTGCTAAACAGCAATGACAACTACAACAAAAAATAGCCAGGTGTTGTGGCAGGTGCCTGTAGTCCCAGCTACTTAGGAGGCTGAGGCAAGATAATCACTTAAGCCTAAGAGTTGGAAGTTGCTGTGAGCTGTGACACCATCACACTCTATCTAGGGCGACATAGTGAGACTCTGTCTCAAAAAAAAAAGAAAGAAAAAAAAATAAGCGTACAAAAAAACAGCTAGGAAATTGCTGAAGGGAAGAACTAGGAGAGGGTCCTGCTAGCCAACAAATATCAAAACCTTCTCTTAATGAATTCACTGGGATACAAAATGAATTTTTCATAAATGATGCTGCAACATTAGTTAGACATTTGAAGAAATATAAAGTTAGATCAATTCCTCATACCACAGATGAGAACACATTCCAAATGTATCAAAGATCTAAGTGTAAATTAATGAAACTACACCAATATTAGAAGAAAACATAGGCAAATTCCCTCTAAGCTGAGGGTCCCTCACTATGACCTGTCAGGACCTGTCGGGCTCCTATGGCCCTGGTCTCATTTAGCGCAGGAAGGAACCAGGCTAGAGGCGGATTAGAAGTACAAGCTTGGGGAAGGCGGGCTAGCCCTTACTTTCCGGGTAGCCCTGAGCAACCTCCCCACCAGCCTTTTAGTGAAACGGAATGATACAGGTGAGGGGAGTAATTAACAATGACCACATGCTGAGGGCACCGGCTCCTTCTCCATAAGGAGCTCCTGTGGACAAGTCACCCAAGAGTCCACCCCTCAGCTGTAAATCATCTTGCTTAGAGGTCATTTGTCTCTTGGCGTCCTCTACAGTGACCCAAAGCCAAGATGTGATAAAGGAAGATGGACAAACCTGAATACTTAAAAATTTAAAAAATAAATAAATTTGCAGAGCCAAACATCATAATCAAAGTCAAAAGGCAAATTGGAAAAAAATATTTGCAACACAAACCACAAATAAAAAGCTGAGATTTCTAACGTGGAAAGAACTTTTCAGCATCAAAAGAATTTTTTAGAGTGTATGTAAAAAATAGGAAGATAACAAAATGTAAAAGATATTTGCATCTGGGCGGCGTCTGTGGCTCAAAGGAGTGGGGCGCTGGTCCCATATACCGGAGGTGGTGGGTTCAAACCCGGCCCCAGCCAAAAATTGCAAAAAAAAAAAAATTGCATCCATGGCCCACTCATGCTGAGAAATACTATGAAAGCAGCCTTTGCCACGGCCCCCAACAATCCCCATCTCTTGAGCTGCTTGGATTACACATCACTTGATTGTGAGCTGGGCCCGTGAGCTTGCCACAAATAGAAGGGATATTTCAACAGTGATGGGCTGTTATGTCTGAAATTAGGTGACCTGTGGCTCCTGTCTTGGGTTCCTTTTCTCATTCTCTAGCTCCCTTGCTCTGAGAGATACTGGCCACCACGGGATTCACCCTGTGAAGAGGCCCACAGCACAAGGAAACGACATACCCAGCCAACAGCCAGCAAGGCCTTAAGGCCTTTCCAAAGCCACATGAGTGTGCTTGGAAATGGATCCTTCCCTCGTCAGCTGAGATGACTGCAGCCTCAGCAGGCAGCTTGATCTGCTCTTACTAAAAACCCTCAGCTGCAGGTGCCAGCTAGGCCAGGCCTGGATTCCTCACTTATAAAAACTGTGAGGTAATAATTTTTTATTAGTATTGAGTATACTGGATTCTTGCTCCTTCATTCTTGTGATACTTTACTAAGAAGAATGTGTTTCAACACCATCCAGATACAAAAGATGTAAAGTCTCCATCTTTTTTATGGCTGAATAGTATCCTGTGGTATACAGTTTGTTAATCCATTCCTCGGTTGGTGGGCATTTAAGTTGTTTCCACAATTTGGAGACTGTAAATTGAACTTCAACAAACAATCTCATAAGAGAAGAACTCTAATAGATTCAAGGTGGGGGCGGGGGAACGAGGGAGTGGGAGAGGGGAGAAGGGGGGATGGGGGAGAGGGGAGAAGGGGGGATGGGTGTGCTCCCACTTAATGGGCACAGTGTTAGAGTGTATGGCACACCTCTTGGGGGTGGGACGTAATTGTAAGAAGGATTCTACCTAACATATGCAAACACTGTAACTTAATTCTTTGTACCCTCAAATTAACCTGAGGGTTATGACAGATAACACAAATGCACATTAAAATTACCCTGAGATACCATTTCTCCTACATCAAATTGGCAAAAATTCAGTAGCTTGAGAAAGAATCACAATTATACATTGCTCGTGGGAATGCAAAACGGTATACCCCCAGAGAGAGAAATTCGCAATACGTAACGAAACAACTTTGCATGCATTCTTCAGTTCAGTAATCTTACTTCTAGGATTTTGCCCTAAAAATGTACCTCCAATAATACAAAAATACACATTGCACAGGGTCATTTTCTACAGCGTTATTTGCAAGTGCAAAAACTACCTAAATGCACACGTGCGAGAGACTGGGCATGCCCACGGTGGATGGCATAAAACCACACGAGCAGCTTAAAAACCCAGCTTATTATTCTTCATGATTCTGTGAGTTGACTGGGCTCAGCTAGGTGGTTCTTCTCAGCCACCTGATGCAGGTCACTCAGCTGACCACATTCAGCTGAAAGCTCAGCCCGTGCTGGAACACACAGGTGGTCTCTTGTCCTCCAGGACCACTCTGCCTGGGACCTCTCAACACTCATAGTCTGTCGTCTACCTCGAGCTTCTTTGTAACATGGCAGCTGCCTTCTAAGAGTGAAGAAACAAAAACTATGATCCTCTTCAAGTCTGCACTTAGAAGTCCCAGAACATCACCGACGTGATATTCTATTGCTGAAAGCCATTCACAAGGCCATTCCAAGTTCAAGGGGAGAGAGAATAGATTCTACCACTAATAACATAAGATACTGTAAAAAGCAAAGTAATAAGGAACATCTCTGTAAATGGATGCAGTGACTGCCAGGAGAAAAGAAAAGTATAAAGGCACCCATAGAGGATACTACCTTTTGTGAAAGAAAGGAGAAATTTTTAAAAATGCCTACATCTGCTTTCTTTTTCTAAAAGAAACCCAGGAATGATAGACAAGGAAATGATAAAATGAGTTACTTACAAAAGCCTCAGAGAATGTTATGGAAAGAGTGAGGGAAGGAGGACTCTTCTCTCTTCACGTGGTTTGACTTGGAGGTACGCTAATGTTCTGTGCATTCAATAGTAAAATTAAATCATCAAGGAAAATCATAAGACCATAGAAAAAGAAACAAATATATCCAGTCATTACCCGAGATACGTAGCAGGAAAAAACTGCTCTAAAAGACATTGGTACCCTTTGAAAATTTGGAATGTGGACCGTATATAAGAGCGTTCTATCAATGTTACATTTCCCAGAACTGGCCTGAAGCTGTAGTTGAGAACATTCTTGTTCTTATGTAATGTGCACTGAAGTACTAAAGGGTACGCTATGTGGAGCATGATATATGCGACCTACTCCCAAATGGTTCCAAAAACTACGTTATATGTTATTACGTAACACAGTCGTGCCCCATAGAAAGACATTTCAATCAACGACCAGCATTTCAATCAACTTATGGTGGTCCCATAAGATCGTAACACATTATTTTTACTGTACCTTTTCTGTGTTTGGATGTGTTTGGATACACAAATACTCACCTCTGAGTTACAATTGCCTACAGTATTTGGTACAGTAACACGCTGTGCAGGCTTGTAGCCTGAGAGCAGGAGGCCGTACCACAGGGCCGAGGTGGGCAGGAGGCTCTGCCACCGAGGTGTCTGTTCCGTACACTCTGGTTTTCACTACAGCAAAGCAGCCCCACAGCGAGTCACTCAGAGCATTCATTAAACAGCGTATGACTACATTCCAGCACTCCCCACACCTTAGTGTAGTTTTCAGTTTTAGAATCGCTCTTGAAGTATAGACGCCACAGTTTGCAAACAGTATCGTTTTAACATTTACTTCTATTTCTTTTACATTTGCCTTCTTGACTTTTAAAAACTGACTTTCTATTTCCATTTTCTCTTTCATTAAACTCTCATCATCTTCAGAGGACCTGAAGCAAAACAAAACGTGACAGAGAGGAAGAGACTGAGAGAGGAAATGTGGCAAAGTGTTCAACAGTGATGAATCTGGGCATAGGGTGCACAGGGGGTTCATGAACTGGTCTTGCAACTTTTCTGTGGGTTTGAACTGATTTCAGAATAAAAGTGTGATACAGCTGGAAGGGACAGAGGCATCTTTGTTTTATACTTCAGGTTGTCTGATGCCAGAGTTCAAGTTCACTCGACTCCACTGCTCTGCCTTTCATGTGGAAGCAGGAGAGGTCGATTTGCCCTGACCGTCCTCATTCTCTAGTTTGGGGGACCAAGCAGAACTGTGGGCATTCTAGCAGAACTGGGATTGGGGGTCCATCCTGTAGCCTTGGAGCAGAGGAGGGGGAAAGGCTCCTACTACCCCTTGTCCTTTGGGGGACTCCCTCTCCAATCCACCTAGCTAACTAACTCCAGACCTTTCCCTGAAGAGAACCGTGTAATAGGCATGTAAAGTGATGAAGGGGATTGCTTTGGAAACTTGTGTAAATAACTCTTTGGCAGGAGAAGGATTGCCAACACCTGCTTTTTGTTTTCTGGTATTTATTAGAGCCACCCTGTGAGGGACCTCTAAGCTTCCTGGATCTTATTCATTTATCTGAGTTCACTCTTGGTTCAGGGTCAACATTCTGGGAAGCATGGAAAAGGTCGGCAAGGATCAGAGAAAGGCCACTGGCTCCGGGCTTTGAGCAGATGAGTATGGTTGAGAGAACCACAGATGGACAATAATGACCTTGAAGCCAAATGTAGATGTTCATGGTGCTTCTCCTAAGCCATCACGTCCTCCTCTTCTTATTGTCGTTTATTAATTCATCCATCCATCTAGCCACCCACCCACCCACTTACTCAGTACTCATAATTAGGTCTAAACCACAAAAGGCACTGATCGTGCCTGGGAATACAGTGATGAATAATACCGGCCCACAGGCTGAGGAAAAGAAGGGAACAGACAATGAAGTACAGCAAGGAACATGCTGGGCTAGTCACAGGTTCAGGGGTTCACACAAGTCGCAGAAGACGGGTTCCTAGCCCAGCCTGGTGGAGTGAATCCAGGAAATCTTTGCAGCTGGGCCTAGAACATGGTGGGACTTGTGGGTTAGGCAGAGAAATAGCGTGAGCAAGGGCAGGGAGACATAACTGCTCACCACGTGTTGATTGGCAGAGTGGGAATTGCCCAGAAATCGCTAGAAACTCAGAATCTTGCCACCTTAACCCCTAGACGTTCTGAATCGGAGTCTGCTATTAACGCAGGGAATTCCTATGCATGTTCGTGTTTGGGAAGTGTTGGTCTCCCATTTCCTGGGGGAACTTAGCAGTGGTTGTCAGGTATCTTCCCGTCTAGAGCTTCCTCCTCCGGCCCCACCACCTCCCACAACCTGAAGATTTGACCCAGAGCTCTCCTCTCCTCCCCACTCACTAACTTGCTTCGAACACCACTGTCCCCAGCAGCCTTAAGGTTCCTGGAAAATGAGAAGTTCCAGCCCCTAGCAGAGTTGCTGTGTCTAGTTTTCTCTTAGCAGTAACACTGTCTGTACTTTTTGACCCAGTAATTCCACTCTGAGGACATTAGCCCAAGGGGGGAAGAATCCCAAAGAAAACAGCCATTTGTACCCAGATGTTAGATGTTTACAGCTATGTTATCCCCGAGCATAAGCAACAAAGGAGCAGAGTGCCAAGTGCCCAGCTATGGTGCAGGGTGGGGTGGAGAGATGGTTCTTCCCTAAACACTCTCGGAATAACCAAGGCTGCCTCCAGAAATCAGAAGTCATCGTGTTCTAGAAAGTGTCCTGACTGGGAAAATCGGGGAAATCTGGGTCTACTGCTGGTCGTGCTCCTCGGACTGGATCCCTTAGGTAAGCCCATTCATGTCTGAGAGCTTTGGGTTCTTTGGTGATCTCTAAACGTTAACACTGAATCCACACTCCGTGGTGGGTCTAGATCCTCCTCTCACCTGCCCACCCTTCCACGCAGAAGGGTGAGGTTCAGAACACAAAGACCCTGGGAGGGGCGGCCTGGACACAGAAATTCCAATGGAACAGGGAGAAAAAGAAGTGTGTTGAACTCCGTGCAGACCCCGTGATACTCATAAAAGCTGATGTTTACTTAATGCTTGCTGTTTGCCAGATGCTGTTTTAAGTGCTTTTACATGAATCAACTCACTTAATCCTCACATCAACACTATAAAGTGGGAATTATTATTCCCCTGTTTTCCAGCTATGGCTCAGAAAGGTTTAGTAACTTGCACAAAGTCACTCTACTGCAAGAGGCAGGGCCCAGAGTCACACCCTTGCAGTCTGACTCAAGGACTCGTGCATTTAGCCTCTAACCCGATGCTCCTCATGTGTGGTCCCAGGAAGAGCATCCATCAGCATCCCTGGGATGGAGGACCTTGTCGTGGGGGAGGCAATGCTCTCCAGACCTAATGAGTTAGAAGCTGGTGGAAGGCAGGGCCCAGGCGTCTATAGTTTAACAAACTCCGCCTACCCAGATGATTATGTGGCATGCTGCATTTCCAAAACCACTGCTCTACCACTCACTGCTTTTAGTACTCAGAACAATTCTTAGAAGAAGCAGGGGTAATCAACCCTACTGTTATTGCTGAGGCAACTCAGGCTCTCATGGTCATGGGTGAAACAGATAAGCAATAGTGGAGCCGGTATTTGAACCCAAGCCCATGGATACCCAAACACTTGACCATACTTCTTACTCTACCATCTCCACACTCAACAATTTCCAAAGTCAGTTTATCCAGAAGTAGAAGAGAGAGAGGCAAGGGAGCAGGATGTCATTGGCCCTGATGTGGGAGGGATGTGAATAGAACGTCCAAGTGGGGAAATTAGCCAGATCTCACCTCTTTGGCCACTGTGCTCCTGGAGTGGTAGAGGCAGCTTGGCTGTGCCTGGTTAGCCAAGCTCCCACAGTCTGGGCTGCTGATTTTCCTGGGTTCCATGCATAGCACCTATTTTTAGCTCAGCCCTGATGGGACACGTTTGTTGGGTGTTGCTAAATCACAAGGACAATCACGCCCTGGTAGCAGGCAGGCTGTGCTTGGCTCACAGATCACGCAGGGCTGTCTGGGCATGTACCCAGCCTCCGCCCAGATTCTGGTCCCACCTGGACCGGTCGTAGGTGGGGAGAAAGAGGTTTTAGGGGCGTCCAGGCCATCTCTGGTTTCAAAAATCAGAGGCCCACAGGGATTGCTGTAACGTATACCTGGTCACCCAGCCAGTGGTGACAAGGTGAGACTTAGAACCCCAGGCTTCCTGACTCCTCCCTGCCCACTACAGAAACTCTTTGAGTTCTTTTAATATGTTTGTTTATTTGTGTTCTGTCTACTTCTGCTAACAAACAAACAAAAATTAGCGTAAGGAATGTCAGTGCCCATTGTAACAGATGGAGCTTCCCAGGAGGAGTTTGCACCGGGAGACAGCAAACTGGTGACCCCAGGAGGTGAGTTTCCAGGGGCAGCAACAGCAACCCAGTGACACTGGCAAAAGGAGCACAAATTACGGCTCCTGGTCACAATTGTAGGCAGCATTTTTGTGCTAATTTCCCCCCAGTGTTAAAAGTTTATTTTCTTTTATTATCTAGTATCGCATCACAATTTACTCAAGAGGGAAGAGTGTTCCATTGTTATTAATTATGAAGATAGTAGTGATGGTAGTAACAGCTATACAGGATGTTCATAGAGTTCATATGCAATTTAAATTAGTTGGCTATTTGAAATTGCACATGAACTTTATGGGCACCCTGTATTTGGAGTCAGGCTCTGTGTTTCGCATTCATTAGCTCATTTAACCTCTCAACATCCTCATAGGATGAGTAATATTAGCCTCATTTCACACATGGAGAAATGAAGGTCCAGAGAGTGTAAGTGGGTTGCTCAGGGTCAAAAGGGCCAGGCCTGTGAACTTGCATATGTCACATTCCCTTTAGAAAAGAGACTAGTTGAGAAAGCAGGAGACAGACAGATGTACAAACAGGTGTGAGAGTCGCCTTCACATAGCATGAGGGTTTTGTCACTGCACGAAGAATAAGCAAGACCTGTTCTCTGAAAGAACCAGAGCTATTGGGTGGAAGTTACAGGGCTATGGATATTATTCATTATAAATGGCTGTTGCTGACTCAGAGTACGTTGGCTCAGATGGAACCCCCAGCTTCAGAGATGTGCAGGCAGAAGCTGAAGATGGCTTAACTACAACAGAGTGGAAGACAGGACTGGACTAGAGGACCCCTAAGGTCCCTCCCTTCTCTTTTGGAGCCTTCTGAAATTCTACAGCTGTGGGCATTTAACCATCTTGAGGGTAGATGCCATGGTCAGTATTTCTCTGTACCTCCCAGAGCACATTTCTGCCTGCCTGGGAAACAGTGAAAAAATGTTTGCTGGAGCATGGCTTTGTTGGGGATGCCATCTCTTTCATCTGCACAGAAAGGGGAGTGCATGGAGTAGCTCTCTTTGGGACACAAGCAGGTCTCAATTCCATCCCTTACTTCCCAGTCTCCTTGGCCCCTTGGTCTGGTCGTCTGAATCACAGATGAAGACAAAGGATGAAGAAACACAAAGAAATATAAAGGATTAAGATCTGGCTAATTGGGAGTGAACAGACTGGAAAATGCAAATTCCAGGGAGTGAGTGTGCCCTTCCTCATCCCTTTTCTACCATTCTGCTGCCTGAAAAACAGATAGAATGGTTAAAGCTTGAGCAGCCATCTTTAGTTATGGGGTAGTAGTCATGAGATGAGAAGGGCAGAGCAACAAGGTAGAAAGAACCTGGGCCTGACAATCAGGGAGTCGCCACACTAGGCCTGTGCTGCTTATAGGATGTGATAAAGAAGGAAGCTTTACTGTATTTTGAGTTTTCTGTTACTAGCAGCAGAATCCAATTCTAATTCTTATGGATTAAAAACTTCTGATCAACCAAATGAGGAAGTGATTGTGTGAATAAATCTGAGGAGGCTATTGAGATGAAAATAATTATAAAGAAAGAAGAGGAAGGAAAGGAGGAGGAGAAAGAAAAGAGGAGGAGAAGGAGGAAGAAAAAGAGGAAAGAGGAGGAGGAGGAGGGGAGGAATGGGTGAAGACAGACAATAATGACAAGAACAAGTTTTGTTTATAACCAGCCTAAATCTTCCTAAAGTCCAGGGTGGAAAGAGCTCTCATCCTCACCACCACTGCCCCAGTTCATGTGCTCATGTGTTGGGTCTGCCCCCTGTCTGGTGTCTGTCTGTCCTTCCCCTTTCATGATCCATCCTGCTGACACTTGCCCAAGTCATCAATATCACTCTCTCACTCAAAGCCCTTTGTATTTCATATTAGGAAAGGGATCCTTAGTTTGACATTTGCCAACCACCTACCATTTCTGCCTTATCCCTGCTGCACACACATACACACACTTAGACCCTCAACCTTCCATTTCAGGAAGAATAAATTATTCACTCCTCGCCCAATGTGCCTGCAAAATTTCTGCCTCTGTCCCTTTGCTCCCACTAATTTCTTTATCTGGGGTGTCCTTTGTCCTCATCTGTGAGTGCTGACACCTCATCTGTCCTTCAAGGCTCTGGTCAAACGCTTCCTTCTTAATAAATAATGTTCATCTCTCCTTGCTGCAGCTGGAATCAATCTCCACGGCCCATTCTCCCACACAGAGCTGCCTCTTTGGACCACTACACTAAAGCCTGTCTTTGGCAAACAAGATTCAACAACAGCAGAAGGAAGGAGGAGAAGGAGGAGAGTATCTTTCTCCGGCCCTGACCATCATGACTAGACCCTGCTCAGAGTCCATCTCAGACTCCCCAGTGCCTCTTAGTCCAAGCCCTTCATGGTCTCACTCAAGGTTCCTCCATAATCCAGCCTTTTCTTTCTCCTCATTTCTGCAAAGATGTCCCAGGCCGGGTAAACCACATGACACAGCCCACAATTTTACACCTTTGATACTTCGTATTGCTGTGACTTCCAGATGTAATCTTCTCTTTGACCCCAAAGACCCTCCCATTTCCCCTAAATCTGGTTGGTTTTACCTTCTCTGTGGAGCTTTCCTGATATTCTCTACCGGATGTCGCCTCTTGTTCTTTAGTCACCTCCTGTCTTTCAGAGAACTCATTGTGTTCTTCTGTTCCGTCCTCCAGAGTATGTGTCGGAGTTTGCACACTGGCTAGGCGGTAAAGGATATGCACCTTTGGAATTAGACTTAGCATTGGACAAGGTACTCACTTTTCTCAGCCTCCATTTTCCTCTCTGTAGAATGGGGATTCAAATACTCACCTCAGAGAGTAGTCAGGAAGATTAAATAAGATAACTAGGTACTCAAAGTAAGGTTAGCTTCACCTGCTTTGGGTAACGCAGCCACGGCACACGGCCTGGTTCAAAAGAAGGGGTCGCTGGGGCTGGTGGCTCACTCAGCCATTGAGTTCGAGGTGCCGGTGAGAGCCTCTGGGGTCCACTGAGGGTCACTGCTTACAATGGTGCAAGTCAAATGAGAATGAGTGTGATTTTGGCAATGCTTGAATAAGATGGGCTTGACTCTATGGTAGAGGAGAAACCCTATAACTTTCAGGGGCAGAGAGAACGCAGGTGACCCAGACCTTCAGAGGGGAAGCTTCCCTAATGCCCAGCGAAGGTCCTGGGACAGATCAATATTCTGGGAGAACCTCAGCTTCCTTGTCACCAGGAGGCTGATGAGAGCCACCAGGAAACAGTCCTTAACCTGGTGAGGCTGGTCTAATAGGAGGCACTTTGATGGGAAGTCTCTGAAATGAGTCAGCCATCCCCCAGGACTCTACGCTGGTCCAACCGCACCCTGGGAGCTAGATTATTAATAGTAAGGATTATTTCAACACCCAGCTCTGGACAAACACCCTTTTTATTTACCCCCAAACCATGCCTTATTTTTACTCGACTTTCTGTTCTTGCAATCCTTCCCTAGCCCCTCCCCAATACTTTTTTTTGTTTGTTTAAACCTAGGGATTATTTATCAGGTGTATGTATCATTAAGTAATGTTTTAATTACATGTTTCCCATCAGATAAGTGGCTATGACGTAGTCCCTATAAGCATCCATGCTGTATGGTAAATAGCACCCTAAAAAGGAAATTCGTGACTCATGTTTAACTGAACACCCAACTGGGAAGCCGGAGAGTTCCTACTTATGAACATTATTGTTGTTTGATTGATTTTTAACCCACCCGCTGCCCGAGGGTCCTTTGAGTCATGCTGTACATGGTAGCATGCAAACTGGCCAGGGCTGGTCGGTGAAGGGTGAAGTCAGGGTTACTCAACAGGCTAGGCTTATAGTCTCTACTTGCAAGGGGAAAAGTCTCCCCTGTTTTATGCAATTTCCTATAATCAGGAATTTACTGGTCATGCGCGCACACACATACACCCTGAGCCCTGCTAGTGAGCTGGAGAAGGTGCTCAGGCTTGGCGAAGGCTCACGCCTCGTTTGAAACCTGCATCATCACTTACTTGCCACGGGACTTCGGACAGGCAACAAACTCTCTGAGCCTGGGAGAGGCTGTCATGATGATTAGATGAGAGGAAGCCCCTGGTACCTAGAGCAGTGCTCGAATTTCAGCAGGAGGAGGTGTGGGAGGATGTGCGATGGGGGGAATCCTGCCCCAGGATAATAGCTGGTCTAGCTTTGAGATGTGTCTGAAGAGGGAGGAGGCTCCAGGCACATGTTAGAACCATCAGTTCTCTGTTTTGTATTGGCAGGACTGGAAAAAATACATCCTTCACCCAGCAAGGCTGAAATCCAAGCTACCTCTCCTTGAGCACCCGCTGCAGGCCAGGGGGTGGGATCGATGGGTCTGGGGCCTTTTAGCGATGACTATCATATTTTCCTTACCTGCACAGAGCTCACAGGCTTACCAGTAAGTCTCTAAGTTACACGTAGTGTCAGAGTCACCCTGGATGGACTGAATACAGTCTCTGGAGGGAGGGCTTCCAGTCGGTAGTTTGATGCAAGTTCCCCTGATTGAGTTTAAGTACACTAAGGTTTGAGAATCACTTGCCAGCGTTTGGCAGCATCTCAGATTTCTTGTGCATTGACTATTCGCTCCCTCATTCGACAAATATTTGTCAAAGGTATTTCTGTTCTAGGCACTGTGCGAGGTGCTTCATGTGCCTCGATTCATTTCATTCTCTCCACACATCTAGATGGCAGGTGCCATGAACTTTATTTTTCTAGGCTGAGAGCTAAGGAAAGTACACACTTCATGTGACTGGGTATGTTAAATAGCACAGAGGTACAAAAAACATGCTCTGGAAATCCTAAGATGGGAGAAATCACACCTAATTAAGAAAGGCTGTGTGAGGAAGACCCTAAAACAGACCAGATCAAATGCCATTTGGGCATAAGGTCCAAAGTCCCTTCACGGATGGGAAACCAATCTCACAAAACAGCCAGTGGCTCGCAGGCACAATGGTAACAGCGGTGGGGTACACAGAGAGATTCCCATGTCAGTATGCTCTTTAATATCAGGCACATTTCTCAGAAACAATTGATAGTTTAGTAAAGATGATCACATGCGGGGCAGTGCCTGTGGCTCAAAGGATAGGGCACCAGCCCCATATACCGGAGGTGGTGGGTTCAAACCCAGCCCCAGCCAAAAAAAAAAAAAAAAAAGATGATCATAGGCACTGGGAAAGAAGCATTGAATTTTACTTTTTTATAATGGAGGGTTGGGAGATTTTTTTTTAATACAAACTGTCATTCTTCAACTATTTCGAATCAGTGAAGTTTAGATGCTCTAAATAACACTAAGTCAGTATAGCATTTGTTGTCCTTTGTTGTCCCAGAGCTATGAACATGATGCTTATCAGGCAGACAAGGATTAAAAAGAGAATAAAGAGTATTTGGTGCTGGCCACAGGGTGAGGAAATGGACATTCTCAAAACCACGGAGGCTGATGGGAGTGCAAACTGTTACATCCTTTCCGAGAGTTATTCAGCACTGGCATCAAGAACTCGAATGAATATTCATCACTTGAACTTTGTACTTCCCATTCTGGGAAACTCCTCTAAATGAAACAGAGACGGGGAAATACGTAGCCTTATAAATCAGAATGCTGTCCATTGCACTGCTATTTTTTTTAATTTTTAATTTTTTGCAGTCATTACATCAGAAACAGTCTTAACATCCCATAATAGAGACTGGCGAGGTAAATTATCAGAAATTCACAGGATAGATGTGAATCAAAATATAATCCCCTCGGGACAGGGACCTTTGTCTCTTTTGTTCGCTGCCGTATCCCCGGAGACTAGCCCAGTCCTGGCACAGAGCAGACGCTCCCCAAATGCTTGCTGGAGGAACCCAGCAGCACAGGTAAGCACGAGCGCTTTGAAGTCGGCCTTCCCAGTCTACAGTTGTAACAACCTCACCTCAGTATCTTCATCTGCAAAATGAAGGTGAACATAGAATCTTTTTCAGAGGACCAGGTTGAGGACTGAAGCCCTAATTAATACCTGAGGCGGTTTAAATATGGAAACACTAAGTAAATGTCAACTGTTCTTACCGTCCATGGGGCTAGAACATTCTCCTCTTTAGTAAAACTAGTGTGTCAACTATACTCAGAGAGACTAAAAGTTTGCAACAGAAAAGCACAAATCTGGCATTTATGTTTAAGAGACTAAATGTAGTTCTCTTCGGACCATGATGATCACCATAGTCTTCATGGGCAGAGGGACAATGTGCACCTGTGCCTTAGTCTCCACATTCCTAATCTCAGAAGGAATCAAAGCAATTCAACAAAATCTTCCAGGAGTGGAGAGTTGTGTTTCAGAGGAGCAGCAGTCTGCACCTCTAGTCTCAGCTACTCCAGATGCTGAAGTGGGAGGAACGCTGGAGCCCAGAAGTTTGAGGCTGTCTTGTGCCACCATTGTGCCTGTGGCTAACCACTGTACTCTAGCCTGGACAGCATAGCCAGACCCCATGTCTATTAAAAAATTAAAAAAAAATTCTGTTGTGAGCAAATGGAATGGGAAACAGAAGGGATTTGAAGCTTAATTTATCTCAAGCCACATATTTACTGTTGATTCTTGATCTTTGTATGCTCAATGATAAGAGGCCCAGTGAAATCTAGTCCTTGGCATGCTTCCAGTATTTGCAGAGAACATCTGTGAAGGGAAAGTTCACCGTCTGCTGTCTCAAGATTTTTCCTTAAGCAATCCTGTGGCTCTAGACATAGCACATGCCCTGGCCACTTTTCCAGAATTTTGTCTAACAACTCCAATTAGATCTGGCCAATTTAAAGATCTCAAACAATCTTAATTCATGTTTTCAGAGCCTGCCACATGACTTCCTGGTGGCATAGGCAGCAGGTAGTATTCTAGGGTTAAGAGGAGTGATAATTGTTTAGGGTGAGTTTTTTTGCTTTAAGGAGGCACAGACATCATCACATTATGGAGTCGTAAGATACTTCCCAGGCCACCAGCCTAAAATACAGCCTGGGGACCCAAAGGAAGGCACCTGACAACACAATATTTTTGTGGTTCTACCCCCACTGCAGTATTGCGGAGCTGGTGGTCCAAAACTTTTCCTGTGATCAAAAAGGTAGTCTGTGGAGACAGATGGGCAGATGGACCAGTTTTTCACAAAAAAAGAAAAATCCGAATATCAACTCCTGCAATAAAGGGTGAGAGATCTCTCTCGCTTAAAGGGCATTTGTTAGAATCTATCTGAAGGTTTATTACCCACAAGATAAGGAACCTTTTAAACTGCTTAAGAATTAAAAGCAGGGGCAGCTCAGTGAGGCGATGTACAAGTTGAAATGCAGATTCCGAGGTCCCAGGCTAAAAATTCTTTTTCAATGGATTGTGTGTGGGCACAGGTGTTTGCATTTTTAATAAGGGTCCCATGTGAAAAACACTACTTTAGAAAACCCTTTTTTTTTTTTTTTTTAAAGGAAATCAGTGCTCTTTTACTTAAGAAGTTACTTTAATTGGCTTGGGGGCAATGTAAATATAGGTGCCTGAGCTCATCTTGATGACAAAGGGCTAAAAGGAACAAGATTTATACTTTTCTATTTTTCAGCCTAATGGGACTGTGAGTTTTCCCACTTTCAGCCCTTGTCAGGATCTTGAGTGTTTGAATTGCGGGGGGGAAGGAACATGGGTCTGGTGCCATAGAAGGGGCTGCAGGTGGTTAAAGGGGCAGTGAGTCACTGCCTTCAAGGGGCATGTGACCAATGCCACTGACACTCGGTCTGACATTTAGTCCTAATTGTTTCCTCTCTTGTGATGGGACTTACCTCCTTCATCACTAAAACTTTAGGAAAATGCTTCCACAGGGCAGGGCTATGTTGGTCACGCGTCAGGAGATGGAGGAGAGAGGAGCGTGCTGGGAGTTTCCAGTGGAAGGCACCAGAGGGGACGGCCATGAGGAGCAGGAAGGAGAGAGGGAGAAATGGGTGAGGGTCGAAGTGGGGGGTTTCAGAGTCCAGTCTCCAGAAACTCAGTGCCCTTTCCTTAGGAACAACTTGGAAAGACTTCTGGAAGCCTGCGGTTTGTGGAATATCATTTATATACAGAAAGTACTCTCATTTTACCTGTGCAGTCTAATCAGCTTTGACAAACGCATGTGCCTGTGTGATCGGCACCATGATCAAGAAAGTGACCCACCACTACCACCTAAAGAGTTTCCTCCCTTGCAGCCAATCCGTCACCCCCAAACACCCCGACCTACAGGCAACCCCCAATCTGTCACTGTAGATTAGATTTGTCTCTCCTCCTGTTTCCTACAAATGGAATTATACAGTGAACACACTTTGTGTATAATGATATTGTAGATTCCTGTAGGGGGTTGCATTTTTCAGCAGATTGATTGGATGAATTATCTGATGAGTGGTATTTTATTGTATGGCTGTGCAATGGAAATGTGTTTATCTCTTCACTGGTTGATGGTCATTTGGGTTGTTTCCAGTTTGGAGATTGTAGCAATAAAGCTGTTGTGAACATTTGTGTACAAATCTTTGTATGGATACAAAGCTTTTCACTTTTTTAAACGTAAATACCTTGGAGTAGAATTGCTGAAATACAGGATACGTGCTTGCTTAGTTTTATGAGCAAGTGGCTAACCATTCCCAGCATGTGTACTGCTTTTAGTTACCACCAGAAACGTACGAGAATTTTAGTTCCTCTGCGTCCTTAGCAATACTTGGCGTTATCATTAGTCTTTCTAAATATAGTCATTTTGCACCAAAAATCGCTTCATACCAAAGACATTTGCACAAGAATGTTTATTGCAGCCCAATTCATAATTTCCAAGTCATGGAGGCAGCCCGGGTGCCCATTGACCCAGGAATGGATTAACAAGTTGTGGTCTATGTACACCATGGAATATTACGCGGCCATAAAAATACGGAGACTTTACCTCTTTTATGTTTACCTGGATGGAGCTGGATCATATTCTTCTTAGTAAAGTATCTCAAGAATGGGGAAAAAAGTACCCAATGTACTCAATACTATTATGAAATCAATATATAACCACTCACACTTTCTTACAAAAGATAAACCACAATTATAGCCCAGGAAGAAGGAGAGAAGAGGAGGGTGGGGGGTGGAGGGAGGGTAGTCGGTGGGACCCCGCCTACCGTGCATATTGCAAGCGTACCTGTCAAGTATATGAATAGTAGTGTATAAATGTCTAAGCACAACAATGCAGTAAATGAGGCGAATGATATGTTGACCAGTTTGACATAAACATTCCAAATTGGGTATAAAATCAGCACATTGTACCCCATAAATGCAGTCATGTACATAGTTATGATCTAATAAAAAAAGTGTTTTCATGGAATAAAAAAAATAAATACTGTCACTTTAATCGGTGTGTCCTGGTGTCTCACTGTGATTTTAATTTGCATTTCCCTGATGACCAATAATTTTTTTTTTTTTTGAGACAGAGCCTCAACCTATCCCCCAGGGTAGAGTGCCGTAGTATCACAGCTCACAGCAACCTTCAACTCCTGAGCTCAAGCAAGTCTCCTGCCTCAGCCTCCCAAGGAGCTGGGACCACAGGTGCCCACCACAACACCTGGCTATCTTTTGGTTGCAGCCGTCGTTGTTGTTTGGCGGGCCGGGCTGGATTCGAAGCCGCCACTTTAGGTGTACGTGGCTGGTGCCTTAGCTGCTTGAGCCACAGGCACTGAGCCCTGATGACCAATAATGTGAAGCATCCTCTCACTTGTTTGTTGGCCACCCACCCATCTTTGTTTTTTGTTCGTTTTTTTCTTTTCTGTTTTTTTTTTTTGAAAGTACCTGCTCTAAATTTTTCCCATTAAAAATTTTTTTTTAGTCTTTTTATAAGTAGTAAGAATTCTTTATGTACTTTGAATTCTTGGCCTTTGTCAAATTTGCCTGTGATGGATGCCTGATTATTCTTTTGATACTGTCTTTGGAAAAGTAGTTTTAAACTTTAAGTCCAAACGATTAAATTATTTCATATTGTATGTTAAATGTTTGCCAATGTAAAGGTTGCAAATAATTTGTTCTGTGTTATCTTCTGGAAATTTGCAGTTTTAGCTTGTATACTTAAATCAATTTTTAGTAAATTTTTGTGTTGTGGTATAAGTGAAAGGTCTAATTCCAATCTTAGGAAGAAGGCATTCATTCCTGTCTTTGTTTTTTAGAGACAGAGTCTCACTTTGTCACCCTCTGTAGAGTGCAGTAGGGTCACAGCTTACAGCAACCTCCAGCTCTTGGGCTTAGACGATTCTCTTGCCTCAGCCTCCCGAGTAGCTGGGACTACAGGTGCCCGCCACAATGCCTGGCTATTTTTTTGTTGTCGTTGTTGCAGTTTGGCTGGGTCTGGGTTAGAACCCACCACCCTTGGTATATGGGGCTGGCACCCTACCCACTTAGCTATAGGCACTGCCCTCATTCATGTTTTGTATGTTAGTCATGACGTTTTTCACAGATCCTCTTATCAGGTTAAGGAAGTTCCTTTCTATTAGGTATTGAGCAGTTTGTTTTTTAAGAATAATGTATATTGAATTTTGCAAAATTCTTTTTCTGCATCCATTGCATTTTTCTCTTTTTTCTGTTAATATGCTAAATTACATTAACTGATTTTTAGATGTTAAACCAAACTTTGTGTTCCTGGAATAAACTCTACTTGGATGTGAGATTTATAACTTTTCTATAAATACCTACATTTTACATGTTACTTTTTTTTTGAGACAGAGTCTCACTATAACACCCTCGGTAGCTGCTGTGGCATCACAGCTCACAGCACCCTCAAACTCTTGGGCTTAAGTGATTCTCTTGCCTCAACCTCCCAAGTAAGTAAGACTACGGTTGCCCACCACAATTCCTGGCTATTTTTTTGTTGCAGTTGTCATTGTTGTTAGCAGGCCCGGGTGGGGTTCGAACCTGCCTGCCTCAGTGTATGTGGCTGGCACCCTAACCACTGAGATACGGGTGCCAGTCTACTTGTTACTTCTTAAAACAATTTTTACATCTATATTCCCAAATAGTGTTAGTTTGTAGTTTTCCGTTTCTTATAAATGCTTTGGTTTTGATAGTGGGGTAAGGCTAGCCCTGTAAAATGAACTGTGAAATATTCCTTCCCTCCACTGTTTTTGAGAGCAGATCATGGAGGATTGGTATTATTTCTTCCTTAACTGTTTGATATAATTTACATCGGAAGTCATTATTTTTACGAATGGAAAGGTTTTCCGTCAATAACAAATTCCAACAATAACAAATTCTGCGATAGGTTTAGGTACTACAGATTTTGTTTCATCTGGAATCAGTTTTGATAATCTGAGTCTTCAAGAAATTGCACATTTCATGTAAATGGTTAAATTTGGGGCATGGGGTTGTTTATAATATTACTTTTAGTATCCTTTTAATTTCTGTAAGGTTTTTATTTTATTTATTTTTTTTGAGACAGAGTCTCATTCCATCGGCCTGGGTAAAGCATCATGGCGTCATCACAGTTCAGAGCAAACCCGAACTCCTGGACTCAATAATCCTCTTGCCTTGGCCTCCTAAGTAGCTAGGACCACACTACTGCCATGCGCCACCATTCCTGGCTAGTTTTTTCCTACTTTTAGTAGAAATGGGGTGTCCTTCTTGCTCCAGCTGGTCTGAAACTCCTGAGCTCAAGGGGTCACATGCCTTGGCTGCCCAGAGTGCTGGGATCACAGGTGACAGCCACCACACCCGGCCTTCGGACTATCAGTTTATTTATCTTTGCAAACAACTAGCTTTTGGATTCATTGATTTGTCTAAGAAGATTTTCTATTTCCTCGATTTCTGTTCTTACTTTTATTATTTCCTTACTTCTGCATACTTATTTAAGCTAATCTGTTTCTTCTTAAAGTGGGTAACTGATTTTAGACATTTTTATTGTTATTTTCTAATGTAAACACGTCAAGCCATAAATTTCCCTTGATCATTACCTTAGCTGCCTCTCGAAAACTTCGAAGTGTTTTCATTTCCATTCGCTACAATGTATTTTCTAATACCCTTTGTGATTTACTTTCTGAGCCATGAGTTATTGGGGACAGTCTTGTTTAATTTCCAAACATCTGAGGACTTTTCAGATATGTATCTGAAAATAGGATTTCGAACGGATCCTAATTGTGGTCAGGAAGTATTCTCTACATGATTTTAAAACTTCTAAATTTACTGGGACTGTTTTATTGCCAGGCACATGAATACATCGTAAATGTTCTATGAGCCCTTGAGAAGAAGGTATATTCTGATGTTGGCAGAACGTTCTATAGGTATCCATGGTGTTGAGGTGGTCGATACCTTCGTTCAACTCAGTGATATTTTTTTGATTTTCTTTATGTTTGTTCTATCAACTACTGGGAAAGAAGTATCACAACATTTTAAATATTGCTGTGGATTTACTTATTTTCCTTTCTGTCAATTTTTGCCTCCTGAACTTTAACTCTCTGAGATACAGATGTAGGATTATTGTATCCCTTTGATAATTGGACCCCTTCATCATTATGAACATTCCTCTTCATCCTTGGTCATATCCTCCGTGCTGAAGTCTCCTTTGTCTTATGATAGCCACCGCAGCTTTCTCGTAATTAGTCTTTTCATGGTATGAATTCCACCCTCTTACTCTATGACTGTATATTTAAAGAGGTTTCTAGTAAACCACATATTGTCGTATCTTGCTTTTCTTAATCCAGTCCTAAAATGACTGCCTTTTAGTTTGAGTGTTTCGACCACACTTAATGGAATTTACCGATATTGTGGGGCTTCCATTGAATGTATTTTGCAATACCGTGCTGCTCCCATCTGCCACCTTGCTGTTTGTCTTCTATTTGCCCCGTCTGTCCCTTGTTTTTCCCTACCTTCCTTCGGTTTAAGTATTATCAGTATTATTGCATCCCCACTATTTTCTTATGAGTCTGATATTTTATTTTCCTTTTATTATTTTTTGATCTTTATTCTTAGATACTTTATAATATTGTTACCATTATTATTATTGTCATTGTTATTTTATTATTATTTTTTGTTTTGCAGTTTGGGGCCGGGTCTAGGTTTGAACCAGCCACCCCTGGCATATGGGGCTGGCACCCTACTCCTTTGAGCCACAGGAGCCCCCCTTATTGTTTTTTTTTTCTAAATTTCAGACTAATATGAGGGTACACACCGTTAGGTTACACTGTCTGCACTTGCGAGGTACAAAGTTGCAGTTGTTTCCGTAGCAGGACCGGTGCCATAGGCCTGTGCATTGCTCCCTTTGCGTGGGAGATTGCTGAACCCTCTCCACTCCCCCTTTTTGAATTTAATGGAGTTTTTCTCATAAGTAGGTGTTAATAGGTAAGTTTCAACTTCGCAGTGAACACGTGGGATGCTTGTTTTTTCATGTCTATGATACTGTGTAGAGTGCTCTTCAAACCCTTCCAGGGTGTTACACTAGGTATCTACCCACAAGTACAAAGAGCATTTGCACTTGAATGTTCAGAGCAGTCCAATTTGCAATAGCAAAGATGTGGGAACAACCTTAGAGCCCCTCAACACATGAATAGACTAAAAGACTGTGGTTTATGTATACCATGGAACACTACGGTCATAAAAAAGATAGAGATTTTGTATCTTATTTTATTTTTAGTGGTTGCTGTAAGGCAAGATTTGGCAAACTGTAGCTCCGGAAAATCTAACCCAGCATTTGTTTTTACAAAGTTTTATCAGAACACACTCTCACTTGTTCATTTATAGATTGTCTATGGCTGTCTACTTAATCGATGGGTTCCATGCTCCAATGGCGGACTTGAGTGGTTGTAACAGAGACTATACGCGTACAAAGCCAGAAATGTTTCCTACCTAACCGTTTCTAGGACAAGTTGCCACCTCTGCTCTCAGGTCTACTGTATGTTTCTTCGACTTCATCACAATCCACCTTCAAATAATCTTATACCACATTATATATGAAAACCATATTACAATGTACTTAAATTTTCCACTCCGTCTTTGGTCTACATTGTACTTCTACAAACATTATAAATCCCCCCAATGCGCGCTGTTATTACATTTGCTTTGAAGAGTCCATTCATTGTTGAAGAAATCAAGACAGAGAGGATTTATATTTCCTCTTACAGTTATCATATCTTGCCTCTTCATTTCTTTTCTACACTCAAGGTTTCCATCTGTTGTATTTTTCCTTCTGTCCAAAGGATATCCCTCAACACTTCTTATCGTTTAGGTCTGCTGGAAACAAACCATCTCAGCTCATATCTGTCTCAAAATCTTTGTTTAACCTTCATTTTTAGAGGATGATTTCACCGGATGCAGAAATCTAGGCCAATGTTTTCTTCTTTCACTCGGCCCTTGGAAGGTAATAAAGCTCCGTGCCTACTTGCAGAGTTTCAGACAAAAAATCTGTCCTCACTTTTTATCTTTGTTCCTTAATAATAATGCATCTTTTTCTCCTTTCGGTTACTTTTTAGATTTTCTCCTTATCACTTGTTTTCAAAAATGTGTTTAAGCCTATAATCCCAGCACTTGGGAGGCCGAGGCAGGTAGATTGCCTGCGCTCACAGGTTTGAGACCAGCCAGAGCCAGAACAAGACCTCCCATCTCTAAAACTAGCCGGGCATTGTGGTGGCCGCCTATAGTCCCAGCTGCTTGGGAGGCTGAGGCAAGAGGATCACTTGAACTCAAGAGTTGGAGGTTGCTGTGAGCTGTGACCCCATAGCACTCTACCAAGGGCAACAGAGTAAGACTCTGTCTCAAAAAAAAAAAAAAAAAAAAAGAAGAAGAAAAATTTGGTTATAATGTGCCCTGGTGGAGTTTGCTTTGTTACTTTGTTTGAGGTTCATTGAGTTCATTGAGGTTTCATCAAATTAGTTGGGAATTTTATTTGTTATATTTTAATTTGGGGGACAGAGTCTTTCTCTGTTGCCCTGGGGTAGAGTGCCATGGCATCGTCAGAGCTCACAGCAACCTCAATCTCTTGGGCTCAAGTGATCCTCTTGCCTCAGCCTCCTGTAGCTGGGACTACAGGTGCCTGCTGTGACATCAGACAGTTTTTTTTTACTTTTAATATTGGCGGGGTTCTTGCTTTTGCTCAGGCTGATCTCAAACTCCTGAGCTCAAGCAATCTACCTGCCTTGGCCTCCCAGAGTGCTAGGATTACAGGCATAAGCCACCATGCCCTACCTAAATTTGGGAATTTTTAGCCATTATATCTTTGAATTCTCATTTTCCCTGGCCCCTGCCTCTCCTTCTGGAGTTCTTATGCTACACCATATTGTTCCACAGGCCACTGTTTATTGTTATTTTGAATTATTTTTTTCTATATGATTCATTTTTGACAGTTTCTATCCGTATTTAAGGTTACTAATATTTTCTCCAGCAATAGATAACACACTCTTAGTCTTTTTGATGTGTGTTGTGTATTTTTAACCTTCATATGTTTTACTTTGCCTTTTTTTATATTTCCCATTTCTCTCCTCACTACATTTATGTTTATTTTTGAATATTTCAACATAACTTAAAACTTTTAAAGGTTAAAAGTCCTGATAATTTTATTATTTCTATCATGTTTTTATCTGTTTCTGTCGACGGATTTTCCTTTCTGATTATAGATGACATTCACTTACTTTTTGATATGTCTGGCAATTTTTTTATCGGATATTAGATATTGAATATTGTGTTTTGAGCATCTAGATTTTGTGGTTGTTCTTTGAAGTTAAGCTTTGTCCAGAGGCAGATAAATGACTTCACGACCAACTTGATCCTCTCAAGACTTGCTTTCTAAAGATGTTTAGGGCTCGGCTACAGAAGCATTTCCTCTAGGAGAGTTTAATCCCACCACCAAAGCACAACACTTCTCTGGTTGATACTAGACTCCTCAGGTGTTCTGTAAGAACCTTCCACTCTTACTAGGTAGAGTTGATACATCTTCCAGCTCTGTGAGCTGTGATAATTGCTCAGCCTCAAATTCCCATTCATCTATCCCTGACCTAGAGTTTTGCTCTAGGCATGCATGACTTAATATTTAGCAAAGTTGCAGCTCTCTGCCCTCTGAAACTTAGCCGCACGGTTTTGGGTCACCTCAGCCTCCCGGAGCTCCAATCTCTGTCTTCTCAACTTTGCGAGACTGCTGTGCTTGGTTTGGGCTTCCCCAGCCTGCCGTGGAGGTCAGAATGGGACTCCAGGCAGAAGGCCAAGGGCTTACTCACTTATTTCCCTTTTCTTAGGAATCACAGTATTACACTGTCTGTTGTCCAATGTCTGAAAACACCTGTTTCACATCATTTTTTTTCTAGTTTTCTTGTTTATGGTGGAAGAATATGTCTAGACCCTGTCACGGCATCATAGCCTGCAGTGGAAGGTCAGCTGCTACGCTTTTCTTTGTACATTAGGGAAAAGAGTAAGCCTTGAGCCTGGAGGCAGAGATATTCATGCCACAACAACAAAACAAAATGCAAAAGCTACAAGTCTGATGTCTAAAACAAAGTGGTAAGTGCAGCACTCTCCACACACTGAGTTTGTTCACCATCTGTCCCTTCCATGAGCGTGCTTTGGTCACTGTCTTTGTCACCTTCAGTGGTAGGACACCACTGCATGATCTGTGGCTCTTGTCCTAAAGAAACTCATAGACCAGGGAGGAATAGGCAAGTAACAGGGAAACAGAGATGCATTTGTGCTAAGTAAGGCGGTAACAACAAGCCCAGAGGTTAGGAGACCCAAATGGGGGACACCTGTGCCCACTTGAGCTAGGGTACGGGGTATCAAGGTGCACTTCTGTGAGAGGGGGTGATTTACGAGTAGAGTCCTGATGGTTGAGTAAGAGTGATTTCTATGCAAAGTCTATGCGAAAGACTATGCAATTTCTATTCCAAAGTCTTCTGGAAACTGAAAAGCATTTCAGAGTGGTTGTAGTATCAAGAGGATAAAAGAGGAATGGGGTGAGATGAGGCTGAACAGACGTATAATTGCTGAGTGATATACAGTCAACTTTATCTCTGTTCTAAGAGAACTGAGAAACTACTGAATAGTTTACCCAGGTGCCTAACATGGTCTTTGTGTTTGAGAAAGATTCTGTGGACTGCAGTTTGAAAAATGAGTGTTTAGCAGGGAAATAATGATCTATCTAGAGGCTGTTCGCATTAATACAGGGAAAGGGTGATGTAGGCCTGAGTTAATGTTATTCAAAGTGTGAACCAAGAGGAGGCAAGGAATGAGAGGCATTTGGAAGGCGTGTTTCAAGACAGGTCGGATGTGGGAATTCAGGAAAATATAGAAGTCACAGACAGCATCTGCGTTTTGAGTTGGGAAACGAGTATTCTATTGAGGGACAGAAACTATCTTGGTTTCTGTTAGGACTGACCATTGTCTTGCCAGGTGGATGACTCTGGGCTCACAGTTGACTGGATGGACACAGTCCCTCTGGGGGCTGAGATTGTTTCCTGTCTGCAAAGCTGCCTTCTGCCTCCTGCCTGTGTAACAGTCTGAGTCTGAGTGAGCCAATACCCACGTCTGCTCTGCTGGTTCTGTCTGGGTCACCGGGTCAGGCACCGTTCTGGGTCTGTCTCACTCCACTGTGCACACTGGGCCCTGTCCCCAGGCTTGGCAGTAGTAATGCCATAATTCTTTCTCTCACTCATGGAAAACTGTGGCACAGAACTGTCAAAATAATACTTGGAGATGAGGGCTCAAGGGAGTTAGACATTGTGCGGTATAAGATGCCAATTTTGCTGTTGAAAAAATTGAAAACATAGTTTCATCGTTTCATTCACACCATACTAAGTAGGTGATGATTTTACCCCCTTGCCTGGGTCAAACAGGACTAATTAACAATTATAACTCTCCCACCTACAGAGGGGCAGATTCTCATGGCCTTGTATGAGATAAAAGAAGACAGTGATTTTCTTACACTGTGGATTTTAACAGTAGGAGATAAGCCAGGCGTGGTGGCTCACACCTGTAATCCCAGCACCCTGCTAGGCTGAGGCAGGTGACTTACTTGAGCTCAGGAGTTCAAGACCAGTCTGAGCCAGAGCAAGAACCTGTCTCTACTAAAAGTAGAAAAACTAGCTGGACACTGTGGTGGATGCCTGTAGTCCAGGCTACTCAGGAGGATGAAGTCGAAGGATTACCCAAGCCCAGGAGTTGGAGGTTGCTGTGAGGTGTGATGCCATAGCACTCTACTCAGGGAGACAGAGTGAGACTCTGTCAAATAAATAAATAAATAAAATGGGAATAGAAGGTTCAACCTGTAAAAAGGGTACAAGAACCAGGAGAACTAACCCAGAAAGACCCACAGGACCAAGATTATAGGACAACTAGTAGTCTTTGCCCCAGTCCCAGTGGTCTTTGCCCCAGTCCCAGTGGTCTTTGCCCTAATCCCAGAGGTCTTTGTCCCAGTCCCAGCAGTCTTTGCCCCAGTCCCAGTGGTCTTTGCCCTAATCCCAGCAGTCTTTGCCCCAGTCCCAGTGGTCTTTGCCCCAATCCCAGTGGTCTTTGCCCCAGTCCCCAGCCGTCTTTGCCCCAATCCCAGTGGTCTTTGCCCCAGTCCCAGCGGTCTTTGCCCCAGTCCCAGTGGTCTTTGCCCTAATCCCAGCGGTCTTTGCCCCAATCCCAGTGGTCTTTGCCCCAGTCCCCAGCCGTCTTTGCCCCAGTCCCCAGCCGTCTTTGCCCCAATCCCAGTGGTCTTTGCCCCAGTCCCCAGCCGTCTTTACCCCAATCCCAGTGGTCTTTGCCCCAGTCCCAGCAGTCTTTGCCCCAGTCCCAGTGGTCTTTCTGGACTAGTTCTCCTGGTTCTTAGGTCGACTACATGGCCCAAAATAAAAACCCTGTAGCTGAGTAGGTGTGCCAAATCCCAGCAGAGTATACACAACGCATTCAAAACAGGGTTAGCCAAAGAGGATTTATGTATTTACTAGGACTGCATGTAGAAGAACGGTAAGTATAGTGTAGTGATCTAGACTTTATTTCAACCAAGCTGTTACCTCCCTTAAGCCTAATGGAGTAAAGGGAAGGAATCGGTACCAGAACCTACAGAAAGAGAGAGCTGAGCAGTGTCATTTATTCTGTGCAGAGGGACAGCACCAGCCTGACATCACTGAGCATGAGGGGAGTGATCCAGAGAAATAAATACCCTGACCTCACGCTTCCCTTTTTCTGATCTTCTGCTAGAGCCCCTACTGTCTGAACTAGAACCATAGACCCAGAGTTTACAGGGCCCCGCAGATGTGCCCACACAGGCCTGCCTGCCAAGGCAGAGGGCAGATAGTGAGCAGGCAGAGGGGCTAGGAGGCAAACGGAGGATCGCTGCCACAAGGGAGTTACGTCACTGAGCAGAAATGGTGGGTTCACTTCTGGGACACGTCCTTCATGGGAGGGGCGTGTCTTCCTCCTTCCTGTAGTCAGGAGCGATGGCAGGAGGACCAGGGTGTGAGAGCTACCTTGACCTCCAGGCTGGAAGCCCCATCCTGGGCTGGTAGAGGTTTGTAACACCAGCACAACCAAGGGCAAACAGCTAGCTCTGGTTGCCTGCATCAGATGACAGAAATTAACTTGTCCCCTTTTTAAGTCACTGTTATTTGGGATTTTCTGTCACCTGCAGCTGATGCAGATCTAACTAATTCAAAGACCAGACAGGAAATTCTTTGGAAATGTGGACTGCATTGGTTATGATTTCTGTTGTTTTACTTGTAAAGCATCTGAAACAGACTTTGTCTAGCTTAAGCAAAGAGGAAATTTATTGGAGGGCTGCTGGGGGTGTCTCAGAGAATCAAAGGGATTGCTGAACCACCAAGATGGGAGGACCCAGGGCGTTTCTGGTTTCTCAAAATGCTTCATGGCTTTCTCCCTGGAGGGTTGCCACAAACTTGACTCACCTCCAGTGACTCCTAATCTCTTCGGCAGCCCATTGCAAATTTTATTTTTCTGCTAGAGAGACTCTGGGTGGGCCATCTGGGGTCAGGCTGTGGTGTTGGTGGTGGGGGAGGGGGTCACAGTAGAAACAGGGCCGTCCGTGGAAGCTCCTAAGATTCTCAGAGCCGTGGATGTCTGTGAGTCAGTCCCCACTGGAGGTGTGGCTCAAAGTGACAAATCGGTACACCATGTGTCCATACCCGCTTTGAGGGTAGGTTTCATACTTACTCTGGAAGCCGTGTGGACGGCCCCAGAATCAAGGTCACTGGCTTTCCTTTTCCTCCTTGACACCTGGTCTCACAAGCCTCGTTCCAGGCATGGGGCGGGCAATAACCCAAGCCAAATTTTGTGTAACTAAATTCGCCAAAATGGCCAGTATCCTCCACATGTCAGGACCCGTCTTACATACAACTGACAGGAGCAAAATCACCCGATGGCTTTGAGAGTTCACAGTGTGACGGAGAGGAGGCGCACAGGCAGATAGGTGGTCAGAATAGTGGTGAGTTCCGCACTCTGGTAGGAATGACATAAGATGGGCAACTGGAGAGCTGGGAGAAGTGACCCTCAAGGTGGGGTGAGAGGTGAGTAAATGCCGTTCAGGCATAAAGTGGAGCAGAGACCCCTAAGGCCAAGGACTAGCTTGTGCAAAAATGCTCTGGCACGTTCAGAGGAAAGCCCAGCCTCCATGAGGACAGAGGCCCAGGCGCTGCCTGGAGTCTCGGGCAGTCGCTGACAGTAATTTCCTCTGAGCTCTGAGCAGGGTGACCAGGGAGTCCAAGGTAACTGAGACCGGTTCCTCACCTTCAGGGGACGAGGTGCATGCACTGCCATGGTTTGAGTGCAGTAGCAGAGGGTGACAAGATCCTCACTGTGAGACTGTAAGGGAAGGACATGTCTGAGGACTCAGGAAGAGGGGCCAGAGCCCCGAGGTGAGGGTTGGGGACTCAAGCGCCAGGAGAAAGCTGCTTGGGTTTCTTTATCTTGTAGGTTATGGAACCCTCTAAATTCCTCATATGAGTTTGTTAAGCAGGAAGACTCATGAAACCCTCCTCCTCAGAACAGGATGATCTCATTTGTTTTATACCCATTTTCCAGGCGGACTTGATGTATATTATCTCACTGAAACTGAGGCTGGTGGATGGTGCCCGTAGCTCAGTGAGCAGGGCACAGGCCACATACACTGAGGCTGGAGGGTTCAAGCCCAGTCCGGGCCAGCTAAACAACAATGACAACTGCAATGAAAAAAATAGCTGGGCATTGTGGTAGGCACCTATATTTCCAACTACTTGGGAGGCTGAAGCAAGAAAATCACTTAAGCCCAAGAGTCTAAAGTTGCTGTGAGCTGTGACACCACAGCACTCTACCAAGGGCAACATAATAATATGATAATAATATTAAATAAAATAAACTGAGGCTGGTGTGTAGATGGGGAGGGCTCACACCAGTGCAGGGGGTGAGCAAAGCAGAGAGTATAGAAATGAGCTCTGTGCAGTGAGGTGGCGGAGACAGGCTGATCTGCTCTACACAGGGCACAGGGCTCTAGTTCTTCCCCACTGCAGGGAAAGCCTTCATCAGAGTGGCTGCTGTCCCTTGGGTACGTGTGACATGTCAAAGTTTCAATTACTCCATCAGCCAGGAATAGGGTCAGCTGCAAATTGCTTAAAATGCCTAGAGGCTATTTGTCTCAAGCAATGAAGAATCCAGGAAAAAACAGCCCAGCAACACCGCCAGAGACCCAAACTCACCTGTTCTTCTAAGATGCCTGCACCTTCACATCCCCCTTCTCCAATCCACAAAGGAAGAAGAGGAGAAATGAGGTTTTATCAAAAAGGTTGAGCTTTCTTATCCAGGATTAAATGCTCTTCCCAGAGTCTTCTGCTTACATTTCCTGGCCGGAACGATGTCACATGGCCACCCCCAGATGCCAGGGAGCCTGGAAAAGTGAATGTTAATAGAGCGTATTTCTGCCTCCTTGCCCTAAATTAGGGGTGAGTCACCGAGGAAGAAGGGGACATGGGTGGCAAGTAGACGACATACTTAATCTCACTCCATGTTTCCAATGGTTCTGTAAAAGTCATCCACATTCTACAGACGGGAAAATGGATTCAGAGAGGAAAGTAAATTGCCCAACGTCACCCAAATAGTGAGTCATGGAATGAGATTTTAAAACAGGCCTATATCGTTCCGACTGAAAGCAGTTTTTGGGTGATATCATCCTGTCTCCCTTAGCTGTGTGACCCTGAGGACTTTATCATCCGTTCCTGAGCCTCAGGTCTAAGATCTGTAGAATTAGGATAGTCACCCCTGTGTCAAAGGTTCTTGAAGCATCAAGTTACACGTAAGAGTGTCGGAAAGGACAATATGGATGGGACCCTGCTTACTATCCATCTACCTTTCACCCAAGTGTCTCATCAGCAGTGGACAAGTGGTAATGAGCCCTTGAAGAGCACAGCTTGAATGCTGGCATTTGAACTTGGCACTAGCAAAAGCTCTTCACTGGCATTTCCCATTTGGGCCTCATTGTAGTTTCCCAGGAAGGTCCTCCAGCTGAGTTTCCTTTGTCCACTTCAATAGCTGCATATGCAGAGGAGTTAGGAGCCACATTCCACAGCAGGTGGGATGAAAACAACAGGCAAACGCAGTCCATTGTGGCTTCCTGGCCTCCTTTGCCCACGGCTGCTTCCCTGACTTGAGCAAAACTCAGGTTGTTCCTAAGATTGTGCTTCTTCTGGTGCCCCATCCCAAGATGGAATAGACCGTCTGAGCACCAAGGAGGTCATCCAGCTGTGGACTCACAATAGCCCACACTGTTCCAGGCCCCCAGGCTGGGGCTCTCCTGTGCCTCTGCCAGGGAAGTTCTGCCTACAATTTGCCCTGGAGAGCTCCTGCCTCCCAGTTAGGAGCTGAATCTCAGAGGCCCCTCTTCTGAGACACCTTCCCCCACTCGTCCAGCCAGGATTTTGTTGTTGTTGTTGTTGTTTTAACCTTTTCTTCTGTATTAGCGTAGGATTTTCTCTATGCTTTCATTATAGTATAATACATAGCACACCCCAAATGAGTTAAACCTTATTGCAACAAGAGTCTTTACTGGATAGTAGAATGTTCAAAAAGAACAAAGCAATATTGATAATGAAAAAGAAATGCATTGCTATGCCCTGAATGTTTGTGTCTACTACCAAAAACTTATGTTGAAATCTTGCCCTCCACTGTGATAGAATTGGAAGGTGGGGCTGTGGGGTGGTGAGTAGATCTTGAGGGTGGAGCTCTCATGACTGGGATTAGTGCTCTTTAAAAAAATGACCAGAGAGAGCACCTTGGCTCCTTTCCAGAAGTGAGGACACAGTGAGAAGGCGTCATTGATGAGAAACAGTCCTTCCCCAGACCCAAACGTGACCGTGCCTCACCTCGGACTTCCCAGCCTCCAGAATTGTGAGAAAGAAACGTTATTTAGAAGCCTGTGAGGAATAGTGAGCCCTCAACTTCTGTGGGTTACATGTCCTAGGATTCAATCTATTGGGAATTGAAACTATTTGAAAAAAGTTCCACAAAATTCAAAAAAGTCCCAATACTTTAATTGGCCAGGTATCCAGTACTATGTTGAATTCCTGTGAATTAAGTGATCTATAGACATTGTATTAGGTATTCTAAGTAATCTAAAGCTGATTAGAAATATACAGGAGGTTATGTAAATTATATGCAAATACTGCACCATTTTATATGAGATTTGAGCATCATGGATTTTGGTATTCGTGGGGAGTCCTAAAATGAACCCCCCCATGAATAGTAAGGGACAAGAGTATTCGTTATTGATAAGCCATCTAGTTTATGATACGTTTTTGATGTTGCTCAAATGCATGCAATAAGCATCAGAGTCTTGACTGTACTTGTCAGTGAGTTCCCCTCAATCTCACACTTCTAACAATACCTGGGAAGCTTTTCAACCCCAGATTATATGACAATGACACAAGAATCTGTTAACAATGGCTGTGCCAACCCTCTGGAATTAGAACTCTGACAGGGCTTCCTTTGCAGTTTAAGGGGCATCTCGTGCCTGGCAACCATGTGCACCCTTCACTAATGGCCACTTCCAGACCAAACACGTTACCCATCTACCAAGGGCCTTTCCCTTGGATGGGGAAGAAAAGAGCTGAGTTTTCTGGTTCTGGGTTTTATTTATTTATTTTTATTTCTGTGGTTTTGTTTTGCATGTGTGTGTTGTTGGGGTTATTTATTTATTTATTTATTGGTTTGTTTTGTTTTCCAAATGGCTCTTGTCTTTGCTTTGTCCCGGTCTGACTGAATACTTTTCATGTGAAATGATGTCTAGCTCTGCACCATTTTGACCCGCACAGTCACCTTCTTAATTCAGAGCCTTTGCGACTGAATGTACACAGGCTATCTGCTTTGTATGATAAATCAGTTTCATTTCATTTTAAATTCAAAGAGCACCTACTCTGTGCTAAGCTCTGGTAATACGAAATCGGTTAACACTTTGCGTCTATCTCAGGGAAGCCTGAAGTTTAGTGGAGTTGAAAGCCATATGAAGGGGAATGTCAAGGTCACACAGTCAAATTAAGAAAGAGAGAAGCCCCAGCTGCTCTGGGAGATGGGACTGCTCCCCTGCTTGCCCATTGCTGTGGTCTGATTGCTTATGTTCCCCCCAAATCCATACTTTGAAACCCTAACCAACAAGGTAATGCTATTAAGAAACAGGGCCTTTCAGGGGTAGTTATGTCATGAGGGCAGAGCCCTGGAACATGCACTTAGTCCTTTACAAAAGAGACCTGGAAAGATCCCTCACTCCTTCTGAGGCTACAGCGAGAAGGCAGCCATCAAAGAGCAAGTGGGTCCTCGCCAGACACTGGCTCTGCCAGTACTTTGATCTCACACTTCCCAGTCTCCAAAAGAGTGAGAAGTCTGTGTCTGTTGTTTCTAAGCCGCCCCAGTTACATGTTCATAGTGTTTAGTTAGAGCAGCCCAGCTGGGTTGAGACACCAGTGAGCAGGTGACAGAAACACAGCATGCCTCAGTTTCCTCATCTGTAAGATACAGAACTTAATGTCACTCTTAATAGGGCTGCTATGAGGACCCGGTGAGGTGATCCAAACAAAGGGCTTGGAGTATGTCATGGAGTGAGTGACAAATAAACATTAGTTTTTGGTGTAGCCATCACCTTTTAAAAAAATTATTATTGATATTATTATGGAACGACAAAAAGGGACATAAATTAGTCTGGGGGTTACTGCGGAAGGTGATGGCAGGGTCAAATTTCAAAGAGTAGAGAAAGCAGATTTAGCCTTGACCTGGAGATGAAGTACTTCACTATAATCGTGCACTGAGCAGGGATAAAGGCTGGACATTGACCCTCCATGGAGACACTTCGGTACAGAGAGGTTAGGTAACTTTCCCAAGGTTATACCACTAGTTAAGTGTTGACGTTAATGCATAGTATCTTTATTTCCTCTATTTTATAGATAACAACAGTGATGCCCAGAGACACACTGTAGTCAAGAATTAAGTTCATGTCTCTCAAACTCTTAAACCCATGCTCTTCTCACTACCCTTCTCACTACCCCCTCAGCTGCCCACAAGAGAATATATAGGAGTCTCGTCTCTGGGGACACTGGAACAAGACATTGGGCTCCTGTATGATTTGAGATTTCTTTCTAAATCAAGCCTCTCCTTGCTGTACTCGGCCTCTCTTTCAGCCTCCAGGAGAGGCTGTGGCAGGGAGTGGGTTTTTTCTGCAGGTGCCTCCGTTTCTTTGAAGAAAGGACGCAAGAAAACATGAAGCGTGGCGATGGTGGCTTCGTCAAGGGAGGGTGGTGAATGGAAACTTCCTGACATTTCAAACAACAACATCTGAAAGGAAGTGGAATTTTCCTGAGGCACAGGCAGGAGATCTCTGTCACAAGCTATTGATTTGGTGTGCGCCTCTTGCATTCAGTCTGGTGATTAATTTGGAGGGAGGCGGCACACACACGCTAGCCTTTCATTTAGTGAGTTTAAAAGCGCACCGCTTCTCATGCAGGGCTGTTTTATGGCAGAGGGTTGAATGACATGCTTCCCGGCAGGCTGTAAAGACAGGTAAAAATTTAAATAAGAAACATAAAATCCTTCAAGGCACTCTATTTCTCTTTTGCAATTTATTAATTGCACTTACTAAAGGCCAGTTGACCCTCTGGGAACAGTTCAGCAAAGGAAAACTATTGAGCCTGCTAAGCTTGCCAGCCCGCAGCTTTTCTTCTTTCGGAGATGAGAGAACTAAGGACCCCAAATAGGAAGTCACTTGCTTAAGTCCCACGAGGGGTCAGAACTGAGACTAACTCCTAGTTCCCCCCACCCCGACCCCAGACCACCAAAACACAAGAAGTATGTGTAGAGCCCCCCAAATGTTCCAAGTATTTTAATAACAAATTGAAACTTAACGTGATTGCTCTTACTTGTATCTCAGCAATGGCTTTTGAACAAATTGCCTTAAGAACAAACTTTAAGAGCAGCCTCTACTTACCTGGAAAGCGCCATCTCTTGTCATTACCCCTGTGAACGCACCTCCATTCATATGGAATATCTTTATTTTTTCCCAAATAGAATATGCTCCTTGTATGTTATACAAGGGCTGATGAAGATGCTGCCTGGAACATCTTTCCAGGAAGGGAGGGAGGGAGGGAGGATGGATGGACAGATGGACGGACAGACCTAGAACCTGGGTTTCTAGCTCATTTCACTGGAAAGCATTGCCTCTTTGGGTTAGCGCTCATTCCTGTAATTCAAACTACCTCTGACCCATGAGAATTTTAATTTCTTTAGTGTGACTTTATCGTTTGCCTGGAATGCTCTCACTGTAAGCTTTGGGTCTGAAATGGCTCTGCTTATTTCAAGAAGGTGTCATACTGCTTTGGGTACAAGCCACCTACTTCCTAATAATCCAAGAAACTTTCTCCATTTGATGCCTTTGTAGGCTAGAAAAATCTCCCCCATTGATAAGCACCTTGAAATCGAACCAACGCCTTCAGGTCGGTGGTGTTGGAACTCAAAGAAAAAATCATCCTGAGAGGTTGGGTGGGCTATGCAGTATCAACACGAAGTTGGTATGTAGATGGGCTTCGCGCTACTTCCAAGTCCGGTATGAGCGCTAACAACAGGCATTTTCTAAAGGGATTGGGGACACATGTAGGACGTGATAGGGAGATGGCAGGTGATTAAAGAGTAGCTGGAGATAACAGGGTCAGGGCGAGGGCTGGGCAAAGAGGAACACCTAAGTAAAGGGAGGAGCAGGGGGGCACCAGGGCAGTGGGGACAGGCCACCTCATTCATTTAATAGCACATGACATTAAGCACCCTCTTTGTAACAGGCTCCACCCTGGGAGCAAGCCCAGTGTATAGAAGAGAAGAAAATGTGGTGAAAAAAGAGCTGAGAATTCTACCTCACTGGGCTCAGAGCCTGTGGCTCAAGCGGCTAAGGCACCAGCCACATACACCTAAAGTGGCGGCTTCGAATCCAGCCCGGCCTGCCTAACAACAATGACGGCTGCAACCAAGAAATAGCCAGGCTTTGTGGCAGGTGCCTATAGCCCCAGGTACTGGGGAGGCTGAGGCAGGAGACTTGCTTGAGCCCAGGAGTTGGAGGTTGCTGTGAGCTGTGATGCCACAGCACTCTACACAGAGTGACAGTCTGAGGCTCTGTCTCAAAAAAACAAAAACCAAAAAAAACAAAGAATTCTACCGCACGGAAATCCGGATTTCAAGCTCAGTTCTGTGACTCATTCCTGCTTTGACCTTGTGTGCTTGGTTGTAGTTTCTTCATTTGTAAAAGGTATGCATTCTTTCCTCCTTATCGATAGCCTATTTCGTCATTGTTGTGCTAGGCAGCAGACACACAGCAGTGCCCAGGACAGACATGGTCCCTGCCCTCCCGGAGGCCTGCTGAGTAAGGGAGGGGGACAAAGCACCTGCTGTGGAGGATCTAGCAGGACCTTGATGACACTTCACACGCACGGCTATTAGAATTCTATGAGATAAAGTATTTGGGGGCCCACCACGCTTTTGGTAAGAGTTCAGGCTCTGGACCCAGAGTACCAGGGTTCAAATCCCAGCTTTGCCATTTACTAACTATATCACTTAAGGAAGTTCCCAAAACTCTCTCTGTTTCTCTATCAGTAAAATGGGGATAATAAAATTAATGAACTCGTTCAATTGTTAAAGAAACTAAGTAAGATTTAATATATGAGATATATACAAAGAGTTTTAAACAGCGTATGGCTCAGAGGAAATGCACAATTAATGGTGACGGTTCTTATTATCATTATCACCGGCACAGACCCAGCCCCGGTGGAGCCCACAATTGCTAGTTTCTTCCCCCCCGCCCCCCGAGATCTCCTGACTGTCCCACAGGCCTGGCAGAGAACAGCAGTTTATGTTTCATATTTCATCATATGTCAAAGGCCCCAAACCTTAACTACAGAAAAGACTGTTCTCAATAGAATTTATAATTTATTCCCATGTAAGCAAATTGCCTTCTTAAGTCTCTGACGAACACAGGCTCTTCCCTGTACTTGGGTGGGCTGGACGCTGAGATTGTCAGAGAATTAGAGCCACGGGGACAAAAGACCCTGGAAAAGAATCTGAGCCCCAGGTGGGTGACAGGTGGCTATACTCCAAGGAGCCTCGTGGAGTAGAAGGCCAGCCTGGTATTGATGCCTTCCCCACTTAGGGGCAAAGCGTGGCTGTGCCCTCGGGAGCTGGGCAGTCTCCTGGTCATTGGAGACACGGGTCACAAGAAGCCTGTCTACATCACATGGGGCAATGAAGAGAATTATATGGAATAGCTAATTTTTAAACGCCTGGAAGTTAATAGAACTATTGTCCTCCTTGTCACCAAATGATGTTATTTGATTTATATATATGTATTTTGAGACAGAGTCTCACTTTATCACACTCAGTGGAGTGTTGTGACATCACAGCTGACAGCAACCTCAAATTCTTGGGCTTAAACAACTTTCTTGCCTCAGGCTCTCAAGTAGCTGGGACTACAGGTGCCTGCCACAATGCCCGGGTATTTTTATGTTGCAGTTGTCATTGTTGTTTAGCTGGCCCGGGGTGGTTCGAACTCGCCAGACTCCGTGCATGTGGCTGGCGCCATAACCACTGTGCCACAGGCGCAGAACCTCAAATGATGTTATTAAACCCTCAGAGCAAGGCTCCTCCTCAGTACCGAGTGGTGTTTACATTCCTCATGGTAGAACTGCCTTCTTTCTCTAATGCTTGTGGACCTGGTCTATACCCGACAGGGTGGGCAGCCTCCCAATTAAGGAGCCAATCTCCATGAATGCAGGAACTGGTGAGTCTTACTTGTACCCCAACATGATCTTTGACATACAGTAGGACTCAATAAATGCTTGCTCGATAGGTAGACTGTAAGAGGGACAGGATAAAAATGTGACTTGTTTAGAAAAAGGCCAACATGGTGACTCAAAACCACTCGTGCGAGGAACACTGGACGATGTAGGGCTGCAAGATTGGAGAGGAACACTGTGGGCATCGATAGAGGTTTTCCAAAAATGTGGTTGTATCAGTCAGGGTTTAACAGCAAAGCAGGATCATAGGAGACTGATGGATTGATAGAATGATGGAAGGATAGATGATGGAGGTATGGATGGATAGACTTATAATTAAAAGAAATGTTACAATTTATAATTATTTTAATTATTATTATCCTATGCAATTGGGGGAGCTGACTAGGTCAGGCAATAAGGAAGGAAAGGCCTCCAGGGAAGAGGGCTCAATTGCAGGTCCCAGGTGCTCTTGACATTCAATGTCAACTGACTAGGGACTTAAATTACATCTGTAGTCCCCTGTGCTCCGACACACAGACTAGTGTGCGACTGAGTCACTAGGGCAGGGTGTGTATGTGCCACACAGCAGCCTCTGCCTCCCATACAACCTGCTACTCTCATGGGACAGTCTCTCTGATGGCCGACTTCAGAGAGAATTCTGGGGCGAATGACTCAGCCTAGCCAAGTTGACATGTCCCAGAGCCATCATGTAGGGTCCTAAGAAAAAGGGAGCCAAGTCCTATGCCCCAAAGGTACAGCTGGGCTTAATGGGTGGAGATTTTGAAAAAAAGATTTTGACCCAGTTGAAGAAAGAACTAGGTGGAATGAGAGGAGGAGTGGGTTGTCAGAAGAGGCGTGTAAGCCATGATAGCTGAGCCTGGCCATTAACAGGTTGGCTGGTTGGGAGTCCTGTAAAACTCCTCCCATGCCTTGGATTCCGTGATCCCATGGACCAGGGACGCAGCTCTGGCATTGGTGCTACTACCCCATACATGGCCCTCACCCAAGCATTTGGTCAACCCCGCCATGGCCCTTGTATGCCAGGCACCCACGTGGCACCCTGAAACCTGAGGCAGGCAGACTGCGAATGCCTGGATCACTGCAATTTTAACATCAGATGAATCTTTTCCTACCAATTGAGAAGGTGCTGCCCACACTTTTAAAATTACATCTCAAGGAAAATGTGGCATGTGTGCCAATTTGAGGCTTCACCAAATCAGTAGGCTATTTGGCCCGAGGAAAGCGTGTAGGCCACACTTTGTGGCGGTCACACAGGCGGGTGGACTGTACATGTCCAGCCGTGGTCAGTCCTTTCATCCTGGTACAGCTTTGCATCTGCTATTTCATCCTCCTGAAATGCCCCTAAAGGCAGTTCCAGGAATCTGATGCTGTGTAACAAGGCACCCCAAATATAGTGGTTGAAAATCACAGAAAAAGTTTATTTTGCTCACAAATCTGCAATTTGCAGGTTGAGAGGGAACAGCTCCTCCCTGCTTACCTGGGTGTCGACTGGTGTGGCTTGAAGGATCGGCTGGAACTAGCAGCCATCCCTTTCTATTGCTCTGAAGCTTCCCCACGTGGCCTCCCCAGCACGGCAGTTTCAGGGTAGCTCAGGCCTCCTGACCGGTGTGTCCTGAGAGAAGAGAGCCAAGAAGCAGCCACGTGGCCTTGACCTAGCCTCAGAAGTCACAAGCGCCCTTTCTGCCACATTCCCTGGGCAGAAGCAGTCACATCCCCTGCCCAGAGTTGGGGGCGGGGAGGACAGCCCCCCTTCGCTGGACAGTGTGTGCCCATCCCTTTGCAGAAACGTGTGGGGTGGGGACCACATTGTGGTGGGTCTATCTTCAGGAAGTAACCACTCTCTTTCTACCTAGAAAACACTTTTTATGTTCCAAGCCCCAGCTCCAATATACCTGGTTTATAAGCCCTCCCCAGTTCTCTCAACGTTAGCTACCTCCTTCATGGGGCTCTGAAGGCACTTTGTAGCCCGGCTTTCAGAGGATTTTGTACCCTAAAATGGCATCCTGTGTGTCCCGGAGACTGTGAGCTGGGAGCTCTTGAAGGTCTGTGTGATAAGTCTTTATCCTAGCTTTCAGCTTAGGCATGATGCTTGCTTAGGAAATGGAAGTTACGACAAGCTAGAGTAAGTACACCCTGGACTACCACAATGCCTGGGCGCTCGCTCCAAATGCAGATTCCTGGGTCTGCACCAAACCCCCTGGATTGATTCTTGGAGCTGGGGTTTATGATGCTGCATCTTAATAAAACTCCTGAGATGATCCCATGAATATTAACTTTTGCAAGCTCTGGCATCCCTGGTGCCTAGTACTGTGCCTGGCACATAGTTGTACTTTATAAATACCTATGGAATGAATCTGTGGGTACACGCATGAATAAATATTTTTAGACCAGACTGGGCATACAAGTAAGTTTGGTCTTTTGGCTAAGATGACTTTCAGTTATGGCTTCAGTATCAGAGAAGAAGACATCCCTCCAGGTTTGCCCAGGTGGGACTCAACGGCACAGTCCCCTTCAATGGGCTGATCCCCCGGGGAGGTGCTGAGACAGTAGGAGGGAGAGAATGCTGGTGCTTTGTCTCACCCTCTGCCATCCCCACCTCCTCCTCACCCCCCACCCCCACGCATCCTGTCACATCCCAGATCGGAACCGTTCTGGAAGCAGTATTTGCTAGTTTGACATTTCAAAATAGCATCAAGGAGGCTAAAGATAGAGAGGTTACAAGGGAGGTTAAACATCTTGCCAAATGACGCTGAGAAAATTAGGTCTTCTCCATGCTGGTCCAGAGAGTACGCTGATGTTTCCCTTTATGTGGAAGAGAAGAAGCTTTGGGTGAGGGGGAGAGGAGACGGGACCAAGAGCCGAAGCCCAGAGCCTCCGTCTGAGTGTGGTGGCCGGCAAAGGAGTGTGGGCATCTGCCAGGTCTCTGTTAACAGGCTGTCTTCTCTGGCTGTCTAGGCCAGAAAGCCCAGCAGGCTAAAGCCCTGGACAGTGGGCTACACACAGAGCCCAGCCCACCCCACCTCGCCCGCGCTGCTGGCTTCCACTCAGTCGAACACAGCCAGGAGTTATTTGAGCTGGGGAAGCAATTTGCATGTCTGAGATGACAAAAAAAGGAAGAAGAAAAAGAAAAAAGTCACTATCCATTTACTTCCTTCTCCTTTCTTCCTGTCTCATCCTTTGCAGCCAAATTTTCCAAAGCCGCAGCCACATGACTGCTGGAGGCCAGAGCCTGGTGACTGTGGGGAGACACAGTGTCCCTCGATGACCATCCCCTCCCAGGAGGTCAGCGTGTACGACAGCCATCCCTATCTGCCTCTGTGGACCGTTTGCTATTGGCCAGGCTCTCTGCTAAGCTTTTTGTGTTCTTTACTTCATCGATCTCACGACAGGCCGTGTTATCTTCACCTGATAGTTGAGGAGCTGAGGGTCAGGGAGGTGAAGCACCTCGCTTTGGGTGCTGCTGCCAGCAAATTGAGATTCGACTTGGGCGTGTCTGACTCCCAAGCCTGCCTGCTTCCTAACCACGTCGTATCATCTTCCCTTATGAAAGCAGACAGGGATCTCTTCACCTACGTGCCCTGAACTGAGTCCATTCCAGGAATCAGACTGGCTTCGGAGAGGGGGGAGGCGCCCCTGGAGCTGGGCAGGCCACGGCAGGTGGAGGGGAGGGCAGGGAGACCCGCTGGTGACTCAGCAGGCCAGCCGGCTGCCTGCCCTTTGCCCGTGTCACAGATATCTAATGGAGGGTTGTCCCCGCTGTATCCTGCAGCCTCAGGGGTAAGTGGCAGTCTGAGTCACAAGGGCCTGCCTGAATGTCAGGGTTGAAGTGAGTCTCTGAATGTGACCGTAGCTGCCCATGTGGTGCTGGTGGTGCTGTCACAGCCAGAACATGTTGGCAGAGAGGCAGACAGGGTGCCCGAGGGGGCAGGGTGCTGGTCATCTAGCTAAAAATGGGGGTGGGGGTGGGGAAGGCAACCCAGTTACGCCTGTCTTTGGTTCTAAGTTTTCTAATGAGGTTCAGGTGCCTACAAAGTCCCCCCTGTCTTCCCAGCAAATTCAGTGAAGAGCAGGAGGGAGGTACTGACGGTTTCCACACTGCGGCCCTCTGCAGTGAGACCTTTCAGGGCCAGGAAACCCAACCTCAGCTCCGGGGAGAGCGCAGCTCTGTGACCCAGCTCTGTGGTATGGAAACGTGTGTGTGGAGCACCTCGTCCAAGGGAGGAGCTTGGGCCTGTTGAAAATATGGCAACAAAGAGGCAAAGGTGCAGCCTGTCCAGGGCGTATCGTACAGCTGAAGGGGAAGACGGAAAGTGGAATAGAAACTACAGTCCAGGGTGAAGAGGACTGTGGGAGCTGCAGGGGCACAGAGGAGGGCACCTCATTATGGTTTCGGGGCCCCAGTACTAGTGACAGGGCCCTGTGGGCTGAGGAGGCATTGATGGGGAGCCAGAGGTACAGTAAACAGGGACAGCAGCACAGGGCACGGTGGGCGGTGCAGATGGGTGGCTGAGCAAGGGTGCAAGAGAGGGTAAGAAAGCAGCCAGTTAAATGCGTTAATGTATACATGAAAAAAAATAACAAGTAAACATTAAAACTATATTTAAAAAAAGAAAGCCAGCCAGTTAAATGCATTAATGTATACATGAAAAAAATAACTAAATAAAAATTAAAACTATAAAAAAAAGAAGAAGAAGAAACCTAGCCAGTTGGCAAAGCCTTCAGGTCTTACAACCCATCGAGGAGAGCAGGTGAGGACTTGCAGCTTCCAGAGCTGGGAAGACCCATTGAGAGATGCACAGCACCGATCTGGCTTCAGGACCAGGGGACACCTCCAGATACGTGCAGGAGCCCTGCTGGGAGGCTGTAGCAGTGGCTCTGGTGATGATGAAGACCAGGGTGGTGTCTGCGGGATGGAAAAGACTAGAAGCGTAAAGGGAGGGATGAGGCCAAAGCAACAAATTATCCAGTCTTTGCCTGCAAGAAGCAAATGATTAGCTGGAAAAGAAACCTTTCTCCCTTAACTTATCCCAGTCTTACGTGACTAGAAGGGTCATTTAGTTCAAGCCCCCCTCACAAGAAGTCCAGGCCTTTCGAATTCAGTGTGGAGAGAGTGGTCTAATACTGGGCAGCTGGGTGGGCAGCTGGACTAGACACAAGCTTTCTTGAAGATGCAGAAGTTTCCTGGTGGCCAGGCCATGGTTCCTGGTCACGGGGGCAGTTTTGAGGTGACACTTCCCTTCTAGCTGTGATGAAGCAGTTCTTGCTCTCACCAGGCAGAAACCCCAGCAGAGGGGGGGGCAAAGAGGCTGGCAGGGGGCTGAGGGCACCTTTCTGCCAACGGCCCAGCCACCAGTGCTTGCTGAGTGACGGCCCTGTGCCCAGTCTTGTTCCTGGAAACTGCTGTGATAACGCTCCCTGGGCACGAACCAACACCCACTGACCTTTTCCATGAATCTACAGGAAAAGGTCTTTCTTTTTGGAGGCTGTTGAAAATTTAATGGCAGCTATTCTTTAGGCTTGTAAAACCCTTTGAATGTTCTCAAAGCACAGACAACAGTATTTTTTCCGCCATGAGTGGGGTTTTACAGCTATAAAGCGCTTACACAGTGACAAGCTTGATCCACGTAGGAGGGAGGCAGAGATCACAGCCCTAGAGTCCCACTGGGTTCAAATTGCTTTTTCTTCCCCCTTGAGATGGTGAGAGTCTGGCTCTCGCTTTGCCCCTCTGGGCATCTTACTCTGGAAAATAAAGATAATATACAGTCGTGTGTCACTTAATGATGGGACTAGCTTCTGAGAAATCTGTCCTTGGGGGGTTTCATCATGGTGTGACCATCCTGGAGTGTGTCACAGAAACCTAGTGGCACAGCCTGCTGTACCCCTGAGCTGCGTGGACCAGCCCTCTGCTCCTGGCTGCAAACCTGCACCGCAGATCCCCACGCTGAGCCTGAGGGCACCTGCAGCACAGGCTGACTTCTGTGAATCTAAACACATCCACATGTAGAAAAGCCGCAGTAAAAATGCCGTATCGTAATCTTAGAGGACCACCATCACGTATGCAGCTGTTATCTAAAACATGGTCCTAGTGTGCAGGATGTACACAGGGCCTATGTTGGAAGGTTGCTGTAAGCGTTACATGAGATATTGCCAGGCTCAGTGCTCAGTAAAAGCTAGCTTCCTCTACCTCATTTCTTGCCCATTTGCATATTCCAGAAAAGGATATATCCAAGATTGCAAACCAGAGGTGGTGCCTGGCACGAAGTGGACCTGAAATAAATGCTAGTTTCCCTTTTCTCTCTTGAAGGTCCTGAACTAAGGCTCTCTCTTCCCTGGGCTTTTCCTTACCTAACCCCTGGCATTTCCTGGAAACCCCCTTCGACAATGGAGCCCTGTCTTGAGAAATGCTCCTGCATGTTGAGAGCACACATGCCTTCTCGCCCGCAATGGAGCCCTGTCTTGAGAAATGCTCCTGCATGTTGAGAGCACACATGCCTACTCGCCCGCGCAGTCCTGCTTCCAGTTCTGTGGAGTTCACAGATTCCCTGAAGCTCATCCATGGACCGTAATTTAAAAGCCTGTGATAGCACCAGGATGACCCAAACTAGCCATAAAGTATAGCTCTTCAGTTATCTAATTTCCCTTGGTGGATTTAAAACTCCATGGAGCTGGAGACTAGCTCTCCTTGTTCAAGTTGTATTCCACATAGCTAGCCTGTTAATGTTAATTTCATGGCTGGGTGTGCAAATGGATGGATGGATGGATGGATGGACACATGGATGGATGGACGGATGGATGGATGGATGGATGGATGGACGGATGGATGGACGGATGGATGGATGGGTGGATGGATGGACGGATGGATGGATGAGTGGATGGATGGGTGGATGGACGGGTGGGTGGATGGATGGGTGGATGGATGGACGGATGGATGGATGAGTGGATGGATGGGTGGATGGACGGGTGGGTGGATGGACGGATGGATGGACGGATGGATGGATGGATGGACGGGTGGATGGATGGATGGATGGATGGATGGATGGATGGATGAGTGGATGGATGGGTGGATGGACGGGTGGGTGGATGGATGGGTGGATGGATGGACGGATGGATGGATGGACGGATGGATGGGTGGATGGATGGACGGATGGATGGATGGATGGATGGATGGATGGATGGATGGACGGGTGGATGGACGGATGGATGGATGGATGGACGGACGGATGGATGGACGGATGGATGGATGGGTGGATGGATGGGTGGGTGGACGGGTGGATGGATGAGTGGATGGATGGATGGACGGATGGATGGACGGATGGATGGATGGACGGATGGATGGATGGGTGGATGGATGAACGGATGGATGGATGAGTGGATGGATGGACGGATGGATGGATGGGTGGATGGACGGGTGGATGGATGGACGGATGGATGGATGGGTGGA